>CAUYQG010112601.1:0-14422 GCA_963574415.1 Tarsius wallacei | reverse complement strand
TGAAGTAGTTTCAGTGAAGATTTGGAAGGAAAAGTGTTGGAATAAAAAATGCTTGGTACAAATGCCCATCTTGCTTTATTCCTTCCACCCCCTGCCCCCATGGTAACAGTAACTCCTCCCTTTTCTGCATTCACTAACATTCCACCAAAATTCAGATCCTATCAGGGTGTGACTCTTTGGCTCAAGCCATTTTTCTAAACACAATTTTTTTTTTCAAAACAAAAGGAAAGAAATCTTTCAACAATTTTTTTTCAGTCCAATAAATGGTGGATTTCTCTTAATGAAAAATATTGTCCAATTCATGTACTTCTATTTCTTACTTTTGCTCTAGATGTGGGTAATTGGCGGTGAAAGCACAATAAATTAAATGCATTCATGTTCTGCTATTTCTCAAAGGTATATAAGACCATGTTCTATTTTTAGGCTTTTGAAACATGCATGGTATTTCTCTGTATACGTAAGGTATGGAAATTTAACTTGTAAATATGCGTAGGGAGCTAAAAAAATCTCCCTGGCTTTTCAATGCAGTAGTAACACAGCACCACCCTCGATATAAAGACACAAAGACTCATAAAAACTGTTATAAACACTGTGACAGTTTATTACAGTGAAAAGATACAGGTTGAAAATAGCAAAGAGAAAAGGCTAATAAGGAAGAGTCCAGGAGAAAATGGACACAGGCTTCCAGTTGCCTTCTCCCATTGGAGTTACACAGACAGTGCATAAGTTTCTCACTACCAATATGTAACAACATGTACTACATATAAAGTGTTGTCAACTGTGTGAGCTCACCTGGGCCTCGGTGTCTAGAGATTTTATTAAAGGTGAGTCACATAAACATGCAACACCCACGTAACTGACTTTAGCTACTTTTGCACCCCTACTTACAAGAGGTTAAACTGATAGTGTGTCCCACAGCCTCCAGCATGCTAAAACAGGGGTTTACCATAAATCATATTGCTAGGATGAACTATGGTGTGGCCCCAAATCTCAAAGATACAAATGTATCACGTAGGAAACTCCAGAGACTCAGAAGTCCTCTCTCAGGGGCCAGGACAAGGGCCAGTCCTGAAGACATTGAGAATGTACAAGGTGAGGAACCCAGGCCTGCTAAGTTAACCTTTTCCTGCACAGCCAAACAATGGTCTCCACCAATGTCCAGGTTCTAATTTGGGAAATCAGTGAATCTTACCTTATACAACGAAAGGGACTTTGTAGATGTTAAATTGAGAATATTGAAAGGGAGCTATTATCCAGGATTAATTGGGTGAATTCTAAAGGCAATCATAAGGGTCTTTATAAGAGAGAGGAAAAGGGATATTTTCCTATAGTCAGACAGAGGGCAATATGAAGACTGAAGCAAGATGCAAAGTCACTGGCTCTGGAGATGGGCCAAATAATGCAAGGAATGCAGCTAGAAAAGATCGTCCCCTAGAGCCTCCAGATGGAGGATGGCCCTGCCAACACCCTGGTTTCAGTCCAGTGAAACTGATTTCAGATTTCTGACCTACAGAATTATAAGAGAAGAAATGTATCTTGTTCTAAGTCACCTAGTTTGTGCTAATTTGTTACAGCAGCCATAAGAAACTAATACACTTGGGGCCAAAACTGTGTAATGAGATCACATTGGCATTTCAATTCCTAAATCTGCTTGGAAGTCATTCTTTCATTTCATTCAGCTCTAAAAGAGTGAACTATTATAGCAAGATGTCAGTATATACATGAACATGCATGCACATACTTAAAATGCAAATTATCATAAGTACAAAACATTTCAAGAATTTGAAAGCCTAAAGAAATAGCAGGCAAGCTACCCTAAACCAGATGGCTAACTAATGGATTCAGCAGTTGTCCTATAAGGATATTAAATTCAAATATCAAAAGCTGCAATATCCTGAGTACTGTGACTTGAATATAAAAAATAATTGCTAACATTGAGATTTTTAAAAAGCAAACTGGTATGACATGAAGGGTAAGATAATCAAATGGCTTGGGAAATATCAACGAACTTTACTGTGTTCCTGGTCAGAATTACCACACCCTATAATAAACCTTAAATCTACTCAAAATATTGTTATCTGTTTTTAACAATAGCAATACGAACACATTCTGCCCTTGATGATTTACCCAGCTTCAGTGAACATACAGATTCACATCCTCTGTGAGTGTGGACTATATATTTTTCCAGTTGTGAGTCACATACACACATTTTAGCCATTATATCAAAACAAGTTTTTTCCCTCAAAGTACACAGGCAAATCTTTAGAGTCTTTTTCTCATTGAAATTTGTCTACTAATATTATCGTATTTGTTTTTATAGTGCACTAATTTAGCTTATTCTCAAAACCTAAGCCAGTGGAACAAACAACAAAACAATTTTCCTGAGCTATATTTTTATGGCACAGATGAAGTTGTCAAACACTAATTTTCAAAACTAAATTAAAATCATAACTTCAAAGAGAAAGGAGGGATGCCTTTCCAATTTTCCCAATTTTTAATGTTTATGGTGCTGTGTTGTGTAAATTGATTTTTATAATATACTACACATATTACCCAATCAAATAGTTACTTCTGAATCATCAAAGTCTAAATTGTGTTCAATATTATTTTAGAATTTTTCGTATCATAGTAAATTGTTTGAAAATTGATGGACCATATATGGATTGTATTTTAACAATAAATAAAGCAGAATAAGCCTGGGCAACTTGGCGAGACCTCATTTTTACAATAAATCAAAAAAGTAGCCAGGTGTGGTGGTGCATGCCTGTAGTACCAGCTACTTAGAAGACTGAGGTAGAAGGATCGCCTAAGCCCAGCAGGTCGAGGCTGTGGTGGCCATGAGCATGCCACTGCACGCCAGCTTGGGTGACAGAGTGAGACTCCGACTCAAAATAAATAAATAAACAAAATAGAATATTCATTTTTCAAATCAGCTCAACTTGTGACCATTATAGTCAATCAACGTTAGTTACATTGCTCAATCAATGTTAGTTACATTTACATGTTGATGTACTTTAGTAAGCATCCACACTCTATCAAGAACTTTGTAAACATTTCTGACAGAGTAGACCTCAGTCTTCATTACTCCCACTTCATTAAAACTTTATGTGATAAATTAGGAAACAAAAGCAACAAAAATATTAGACAGCTTGGCCAATTCTCCTAGTAAGTAACTAGCAGGATCTAAACATGGTTACAAAGATACACATATTTCCAATTTGCCATGAAACATTTGAGAATATATTTCCCACTGAATACTCTTAAAATCAACAATATTTAGCTTTTCTTTTTTCCTAAATAAAAAGTTGAAGTATTTTTAACAATCTAGGCAAGTTCATATTTACGAAAGTCACTCACCAACTACTATATCAGATCTATGAGTCTAAATTTTAGGGAAATATTAACAGTTGATCCAATTCACTAGGGTTGAAAGATATCCAATAAGTAGCCAGTTTCTGGAAAAGTTGTATCATTAAGTACCAAAACCATTTGCCAAAATATCAGATTTCCTCAGTCATCTGAATGACTATGACTTTAGGGCCTGACCAGAGGTCATGGCAATCTGCATTTCTTTCCATGCTGGTGATCTCTTGGTATTAAGGAGGAAAGCATCTCTCCTCAGCTGGCAGCTCTAACAACTCAATCACATAGAACCGTCTCTACTGTTATTTCCATGGATGAGTGACAGTACCATAGCTTAGTGAATCAGATGTGAGACTTCTCAGCTATCTGCATGGCAAGCTCAATCTTTGATGGGCAAAATGAGGGTCATCCAATGGCTTAAAAACTGACTGAGACCCAGAAGAAGATATATAAAATTGAATTAGTATAAGGGTGACCCAAAGCCTCCTTTCCCTACTGAGTAATAGCTGCCTATTTACATATTACTGTCCACCCCAGAAGCAGGGGCTTCACAATAGCTGGAGAAGCAATGGCGATAGTGTTTTATGTGTGAATATAGTATCTCATCTTACATACTGCTTTCTTCTGAGGACACCAAGTAATGGATTCTTACTTTGCTTCTATAAGTGCTAGTACCCCCCAGTTTGCAAAATTATTTAACATTTTAAAATAATTATCAGGCTGGGTGTGGTGGCTTACATCTGTAATCCCAGCACTTTGCGAGGCTGAGGTGAGAGGATCACTTGACTCCAAGAATTCAAGACCAGCCTGAACAACACATAGCAAGACCTCATCTCTACAAATAAAAGTTTAAAAATTAGCCAGACAAGGTGGGACCTGCCTGTAGCCTTAGCTACTCAGAAGGCTGAGGCGAAGGGATTGCCTGAGTCCAGTAGGTCGAGGCTGCAGTGTGATCATGCCACGGCACTCCAGTCTGAGCAACAAAGAGAAACCCCAACTCAAAAAAATTTCAATAAAATTAAATAATTCCCTATTTACATGAATATTTCTCACTTTAAGGCAACAAAAATAGAATTCTCAGTTTGCCATAATAGAATATTTACATAAATTTGCATTCCCTGAGAATATACAACCTGACACAGACACAAAGTAGACTAGAAAACTTCACACCTATATTGTGATCACTTCAGGGGACTGCTTTATTATAAAAGTGCTCAGTGAGCACCTACTATATGTCATGATCTACAATGAGTGTTAAGCATATCGTGGAAGTAAGACAGATGTGATCCCTATCTTCAGAGAGCTTGTAACCTAGGGTGTTCCATGCTTTGGATGTCCCAAACCTTCTAATTATTGGGCAAAAATTCAAAGAAGCAATCATTTAGGTAGAAGTTGTCTCTGCTAGCTGGAATGACTCTCATCTAAGGCACTTAACTTTTCTAGTTAGCCTATAAAACATGTATTGCATAGGATAAATAATGCTAGCTATTATTAAAAAGTAAATAAATAAAATAAACCCCAAAGTCTTCGTTCCTGACTGACCTAACAGCAGGGAGGGCTGAGTGCACTCTGTTCCATGATACTCCTCAGGACCTAGGCTGCTTTCAGATAGTGGCTCCACACTCCCTTAGATTCTTGAGGTTTTATCTATGCAGTGAGTAAATGCAGTGAGAGACTAACGAATGGAAGGATTTTCTAGATCGGGCCTGGAATTTGGTCACATGACTTCTGTTCACATTCTACTGGCCAGAACTCTATCTCACAGCCACACCTAACTGCACTGAAATCTAGGAAATATAGCCCACAGAATCTAACATTTATGAAGCAACTTACAGAAAACTTTAAGCTGTTATAGGATAAATGCCAAAAACAGTAATTTAGGCTGACATCCCTACATGGTGGCTCGCTTATAGCAAATATATGCATTCGTGTCCTGTTTACATTTTTATTGAGGGGGAAATTATATAACCACCTAAATAAGACCCTGTGCTCTCCCCTCAAAACAATAATTTTTTGGCAAAGATATTAAGTAAAGCCACAAGCCTATTAAGAAATGCAAGATTATACACTTTATCTCTTACAGGCAGGCACTGATGTTTGTAATACACTAAAGACATATCTTCTTAAAAGAAACAGATGTTCTTAGTTGACAATAGAAATGTAAACAGAATTGTACAGAATTTTCTCATCACTTGGTGTATTTCTTTATTTAATACTGCTTTTGCTTTAAAAAAAATTAGACAAGCTTACACTGATAAAAGAAAGATAAAATAAAGTTTAAAAAAAGGTAATGAAACCATGGCAAAAAAAAAATATTAAAAGTAGAAAAAGAAAAAATAAGATAGAGTCATGAGTAATGTTGGTACATTTTTTTAAATATGGCAAAGCCCTAACCACTAACTAGAAATGAATCTAAAATTTGGTTCTGAACATTCTGCCCAAAGAAGAATTATTTATGTGATACATAGTATCCATAAAATAAACCATTTACTCTGAAAGGGAAATGTCATTCCTGAATCTAAGACTCCAAATACTTTTCTCTTAAAGACTACCAAAAAAAAAAAGAGGTAAAAATTATTACTATCTTGTACTGGTCAGAACTCTTACAGTTGCAAACGATAGAAAGTCCAACTCAAACTAGCTTAGAAAAGATAACTTATTAACTCATGACTCAAAGTGTGTAAACTAAAAAAAATTAAAAATTAAGTTGTTAATCTATGACTTCAGGCATTGCCAGATTCATGTGCTCACACAAGGCCATCAGGAAACTCCCTGTTCCCAGTTCTGTCTTCCTTTGTGTGGCTTCATTTTCAAGACAACTCCCTCTACTCAGAAATGACAATGGCCACCAGCAGTTCCAGATATATGTGTATTCTACCAGATTAGCAACTCCAAGAAGAATAGCACCCCCTTTCCCAAAAGTCCTGACACTGATTCTGCTTGTCCCAGCTTCCGGCACATGCCTACTTCTGAACCAACCATTGTAGTCCAGGTAATGTTCTTGTGTCTCCTGGGGGTGAGTTAGAATCCACAGCACCCAAACCACAAGGCCTCAGAATTAGAAATGGGTAGCTCCTTAAAGGAATCTTGACCGGCAAATCTTGTTCCCAAGAACATACTTATTGCAGAAGAGTTAAGTATTTATTAAGATTGTTTCTTAGACATTGTTTGTTATACATTCCCCTTATTGGAGTCTATGTTCTCCCAACAAAACTCTATAACAATATGAAGGTCAATGCAGCGTCAGTCAGGTGGACAACTCTTTTTTTGGTATGGCTTAGTTGGGTTCAACATGTCAGGTTTCTGAAATAAACTAAAATTCACTCAGATGGTTTCAACAAACAGAGTTTAAGAAAGTAGTTTCTTTTAACGATGTGAGAAGGGGTAAGAGCACATATAAGGGATATTTTGGTACCCGGAATCTAACAGCATTAGGAAGTTGTTAAAAACATCTACAGCTGAAGAAACATAATTTGCCAGTGGAGTTGTGGCTATGGAGGGAAATGACTGCTCCTAGTGAAGCAGCCCTGCAGCCAGGAAGAGATGAGAGAGAAATATTCTGATATCTCTCTTCTCTTCTCTTCTAACTTTTCCTGTTGATGCCAGAAGATTTGACAAAGATGAGTAGGTGATTCAGTCTATAGCGGTTGACTTCCTGTGACACAGAATGAGAAGGGAAGGGTGAAAAATGGATCTGGAGGAGCAAAGAGGAGGAGAGAGTATAAGCAGCACATCAGAGTATTTGGCACAAACTAGGTGGTGGCCCATGGGTCTCCCATTGACAATGCCCACATAGACACGTCTCTCTCTCTCTCTCTCTGCTGGCCATGGTTAACTGATTCGAGAATAAAGATGCCTCATGGAAGCAAACCTGGATTTTTTTTTTCCCTGAATTTCAATCTTGAATAGACATACAGAGTATCTGGGGTATAGGAACTGAATCATCACTTAGCAGTGCCCTAGAGAAAAATCCCCACTGTTTCTGCTGCTAAAGTCCCATGAGCTTCCCTGATTTTGATACTTCCTTTGCTTGGTTTTTCCAGTTGCTTCCCAAATTATATAAGCTATCCCAGTATTATTTAAATAAACCTCACTTTTAATTTTGAACCAGGGTGGTTTTCTCTTGCTTGCAATAAGAAAGAGGTTGTTTAAACTATTTGGGATAGATTTTTTAATTTGTGCGTTAAAGAGAACTAGATGGCTCCATCGACTTCCTATAGTCTCTATAAATACAAATTTTCTTCAGTGAGATTTTGGCACACCTGGTGCTGCGTTAGGTTGGAACATGGACATCATATGTTTCTGATTAATTACCAAACCTGTGCTCTTCAACTGGTGATGCGGTGACATCCTTGGGTCAAAGTTGAGGAGCTTAATGAGGATAAGTTCCTAAGTTAAAAAGCACTCCTTTCAAAACAAAATTGTGCAAAGACTGACCATTGTCAAAGATGAAATTCATCTCACAAAGCAATTTTGGGCTCATTCTGACAAAGGCAAATGAGAGGCCAAGGCCACAATAATTTCAATCTGATATCATTCAAAAACTGTTACATTCAACCTTACCATTCATCTGCAAAAGGTTCTTAGACAATAACTTCATCTCTTAGTTTTTCACTTGCTTGTTTGTTTTGTCCTCTGCAAGATGACCCAGGTTGATAATTGGCTTTTGCCCACCTGCATTTTTCTGCCCTCTCATCCACTTAACATGGTAAATGGCACCGAGCTAATAGCACTGAGAAAAGTGACACAGGGAGTGGTTCAGACTTTGTAGAGGTTATTCTCTAACACTTATTAAAGTTAGACCAGAGGCCTCCTGGAGCAGAGAAAGAGGGGGACAGATGAATGTGGGTTTGGGAAAGTAGAAGTCTTCAAGGGACAACTTAAAATCCATTTTGATCTCCACATTGAAATCCAGAACATTACAACTCAAGAGAATTGACTGGGGCAAAGCTTCAGCTGCACAAACACCATCCCCACATTACATCCACTCACCACTTGACCTTCTAGCTCCACAATCTTCACATGCTGTAATGGCTAGCCAACTAAGTAAAACCTTCTGGGAAACTCCAGAACAGAATTCTGAATGGTGACATTGCTGGATCATCTAGAGTTGACCATGGCTTTGTTCAGCTCTTAAAGAAACAGCTCTAAGCAACTTGTTTACCATCCCCTTAATTTAGACCGTTATCCTCTGTGTCCTTTGTGACACCAACAATATCACACTTCAAATTAACCCTCTCAGTGCACTGAAGCCAGACATGACCCAACAGACCCTCCTGTGACTCATGCCATACAGAGAAACACCTGACCCATCTCCTCAAGGTGGGCTACGTATGATGAAATTTTAAACAGAGACCAGTTGGTTTTCAGACACTATCAGTTCCTACACAACTCCTGGAAGCCATCAGTGAGCAGTATTCTCCAATGTAGACTGGGTTCCTCTAGATATGGAATTCACTCCTATCAGGTGACCCACCGTCCTCTTTTCTTTCTAATGCTCCCTCCATCCCTTTTCCTTCCCCCATCCAAGGAAATCCTTTCAACTTCCAAACTGGAAGCTTAGCTTTTTTCTCATTATGTATTATGGTCTAACTTAGCACCATCCAATTTCAGCCACGATAGAAATGATCTATAATTCTGAGCTGCACAAGCCAAGCCACAATTGTCTATTGGCTCGCACAAATAAGGAACTGGCTTTTTCATTTTGTTTAATTTTAATTAATTTAAGTTTGAAGACCTACATTGCTATAGGCTAGTGGCTTCCGTATTGGACAATGCAGATCTAGTAGTTTGGCATTCAAACACTAAGAATTCTCTTTTATTTTTCCCTCTGAATCTTTCTGATTTCCTTCAGATATCAACATACTTGGAAAGATCTAACTGAATAGTGAGGGAAGTGAGGACATTAAACAATATTTCAAAACTGTCATTATGCCACATTTATCCATCTTTATCCTTGCAAATGTTACTTTTAATCCAGCATGAAAGTGTTATTGGCCCCAGGCTGTCTACGAAGGGCTTGATACATTTCCATACTGTGTAACATTACTGCTTCTCTCATGTGTCACATCTTAGTCCTCCAACAGATCTTTCATAGTAAAAATGAAGGACTTAGCACAGTCAAAGAAGGCAGAGAAAAGTCAACATCATGCCCATGATTCCATACCACTTTTCTGTGTGTTACACTAAGGAGATATTTGAGCGCCATGAAATATTGTGGGGTGTCTGGGTGGCCTGGTCTCACTAGCCAGCCTGAGCCCTGTGGAGGCACAGCTAGGCAAACAGGACCTTGTACCCAGAAAGGACCAGCCTCACAGTGTTCCCAGGGCCCTGGAGTGACTTGGAAGTTGACTACTATGCCCCCGAGAATGATGCTGAAGGACCAACAACAGCAGTCTAAACCAAGGAAGCCTACGGAGCAGAAACTAAGAGTGACTCAGCAGTGACAGTCATGGACCATCAGCCAAGGAACCAGGTGGGTTAAATAACACCTCAGTGTATGCAAATGTGGACAGATGGCAAGAGAGGACCAGATGTCTCCCCACCTCCCAGTTCCTTGGCATAATTTTAGTCCCCCAGTAATATGATGGAACCAGACAGAAAAGGAAAAGTCCAAATAGGTTGAAATTAAGTTTTTACAAGCCTCAAAAAATTGGCACACACAAAAAGCAAAATTTATTTAGCTATAATCAAGCAAATGTATATTTATTTCCTACTTAAGTTGATGAATTGCTACATCATCATGATGAGGTTATTATTATACATACGTATTTTATATTATATTCCCCCAAACTGTCCATGGAGAATGGGCTACAAAATCTAGGCAGTATTTGCAATAACCCAATTCCTCCTTATAAGAACCTCATAAGTTAAATTAGTGTATTGAGTTTCAGTTGCAATCTTGAGTTTCTCCAATGAAGAAACTCAAACTGGAAGCCTGAGATACTCAAAGATTTAGAACTTTACTTAGAGGGAGGGTGAGCAAATACGTTTTTATTGTGGTAAAATATACATAACATAGAATTGACCATTTTAACTATTTTTAAGTGTCCAATACTGTGGCATTAAATACATTCACATTGTTGTACAACCATCACCACCATCCTTCTCTAGGCATTTTTAATCTTTCCAAATTGAAACACTACACCCATCAAAAATAGCCTTAAATCCCTCTTCCATCTTTTCTCTGTCCCTGACAACCACCATCCTATTTTCTGTCTCTGTGAATCTGACTACTCTAGATATCTCTTACAAATGGAATCATCTAAAAATTGTTCTTTTAAGTCTGGCTTATTTCACTTAGCATAATATCTTCAACTTTCATTTATGTTATAGTATATATCTAAATTTTTTTCCCAAGGCTGAATAACTTTTGTGTGTGTGTGTGTGTGTGTGTGTGTGTGTGTGTACCACATTTTGTTCATTCATCAGTTGATGGACATTTGAGTTCTTCTCACCTCTTGGCTGTTGTGAACAAGGCTGCTAGGAACATGGGTGTACAAATATGTGTTTGAGTCTCTGCTTTCAATTCTTTGGGGTTATTACCAGAAGTGGAATTGTTGCATCATATGGTAATCCACTGTTTAATTTTTGAGGACCCCCCCCCGTATTGTTTTCCACAGCAGCTGTCCTGTTTTACATTCTCACAGCAATGAACAAGAGTTTCAATTTTTACTCATCTTTACCAACATATTTATTTTTAAAAGATCTAGTTTGAGTTAGCTTTCATCTATTTGAATAGAAATATATTCCATGTTTACAATTGTTATTTAATTTTGTTCACATTACTGCCTTTGTTTAAGCATCCAGCAAATTGCTTCTAACATCCATCATTTTCTCCTTGTCTCCTTGCTTTTACAATTGTGACAAACCAGGTCAGAGGAAAAGTCAAGAAAATAATGAAGTTTGTCTTTAAGTCCTCTCTGCCTTACCAGCTCATTCTGGCATTGCTCACCCTGGCAGACTCCTCATGTTTCTCTTCCCACACCCTGTACCCCAGTATAACTTGAGGAACCTAATACAGGCTAACATGTTAATATGCTGCTTTCCAAGGTGACATGCACACAGAATTCTTCTGCACCTAATATCTTAATCATGAAGAGTGACTAGGAGGGTGAAAATATCAGGTGTGTCAATGGGAATTACAAAAGCTTAGTGTAGACAGAAGACCTAGACAAGATTCAAAATACATCATTCCTAATCAGGCTAGCTGGAAATTTTTAAGCAAACAACTTGACCTTTCTAAGAATCAGTTTCCCTTTTTGTGAAGTGCTAAACTTCTTCCAATGAAAAGCTGGATAATTCTGGTTTTATCTGTCTAAACATGTGCATGTGTAAGAGTAAATCAATTTACTTTAACAATATCCTGTAGCCAGGTGCGGTGGCTCACATCTGTAATCCCAGCACTTTGGGAGGCAGAGGCGAGAGAATTGCCTGAGCTCAAGGGTTTGAGACTAGCCTGGGCAACATAGTGAGACCTCATCTCTACAATAAATCAAAAAATTAGCTGGGCATGGTGGCCCATACCTGTGGTTCTAGCTACTTGGAAGGCTGAGGCGGAAGGATGACCTGAGCCCAGCAGGTCGAGGCTGCGGTGACCGTGAGAATGCCACTGCACTCCATCCTGGGCGGCAGAGTGAGACTCCAACTCAAAACAAACAAACAAAAAAACAATATCCTGTGCCATTTCTAAGATTTGTACTATCAAATGTTTTATAATGCCACAATAATAGAGTTTGGTGCTAGCGCAGAAATAGCAAACACAACAGAAAGCATAGAAACAGGCTCAAGGATATACGCCAAAACCTGAACTGTGTTTAGTCACTGAACACGTGCCAACTACAGTAAGTCCTTACTTAGCGTCGTCAATTGGTCCGTGGAACTTATGACTATAAGCAAAATGACATATAATGAAGCCCATTTTTTTTCTCATTAGCATTATATCTAAACAATGTTATTTGGGGACTTGCTGTACATCATTTCACTTAGACTCACATTCTTCAAGAACTTTTTGATGATGCTAAGTTAGAACTCACTGTGCTTTCTATATTAACATTATTTATCACTTAATCCCTGAAACATGATCATTGATGTAAGAGGGCAATTTATTGAAAAAGTAATGGGCATCTTGTTATTTGTTTTCTCTTCTTGCTTTAAATGCCTCGGAATAGAATCAAAAATCATTTTCCCTTCTTCATACCAGGAGAGTTAGCAGGTCCTGTATGGCTAAATTCTAGCCAGAGGTTATAACTATGACCCACACTGTAAATCTGGCTACCTAACATAAAGCCTACAGTGCATTTTTTCTACCGCAAATTAGTTTTTACTTATATTTAAATGCTCTTCCTTTAAGAAATCCACATTTTCAACTTCTCTTAAAAAATTTTAAGATTAGGCAACGCTATGCATTTATTCCCAAATAAGATCCGCAGGAAACAAGTAGCGCCTGCCCTTTTAGACAGAGCATGTGCTCTGTAGTTCATCACTCTCCACTCTCTGTTCATCTATGTGTTACCACTTAACTGGGCCCTGAGAGAATTTCAATTTGCACCTTCTGAGGTGTAAGTCACCAGCATGTGTGGCTTAGGCTCTGAAAGGAAACCAACACGGATCCTCAGATGGGGAGAGCATGAAAACTTTTGTGCACCAAGGGTGAGATAGGAAGGCGTGGGGATCCTGAGGAGGTCATTAGATGCAGAACACTGGGGAATGAAGGGTTCCAGCTTCCACAGGGGCACGAGACCCAGGTAGCTCTGCGGGGGAGCATGTCCAAAATATCAAAACTTCCTGGAGGATCAGGAAATGACTCCCTAACAAGCCTCAGGGCTTACAAACCTGAGCAATATCTGGGAGTGGTGCCACCCTTGGAAGATTCTCACCACTCAAGGAGTAATACTGGCCTGAGCAAGTAGGGTAGCATCCAAATAATCTCCATGAAGACAGCACAAATGGCCAACAACTGAGGACAGCCCCATTGACTTTGAAGAAAAATGGCAGAATTTCCCCTGAGGTTCCTTTGCAAGGCATGTAGGAGCACCTAGGGCTTCTTTTATCTCCCAGAGATCTGGAGAGAGCCCACAGAGAACAACTAATATGAAATTTCTCACCAAGTTGAGTGAGTGGGGCAGATGTGATAAGGAAGAGGGTAGGAGCTCTTATCTTCAAAAACTGTGTTAAGCAGACTGGTTTGGAAGCCCCAGTTCCAGCTCACTGAAGTCCTTACAGCTCTAAAATCCCATGTTCCTAAGAGCTCTTTTGCATAAAAAGGTGCCCGTGGACAGGGAAAGGATGAAGGGTATGAAAACACAGGTGCAGAGCACCTTAGTTGGCAGGAGAATTGATAAATGTAAAACTGCCTCATTTGGTCATGGGCCCAACCTAGGAATTCTAAATTGTCAATCTGTTACTGCCATCATCAAAAATTAAAGAAACCTTTAACTCAGGAAACAGTACGTGCTTCATAAGCAGTATGACGGCATTCGCCATTGTTGGCTGCCCAGCACACACTTCTTTTTCCTGGTAGCACACTGATTTCCTATTGGGGCCTTACCTTTTCCTCTGTGGCCTAAAAACATAGACTAGGCTGCTTCGATGAGGGTTCAAGCTTGTTTACACAAGAGAGTTTTCTCTCACTTACAGCATTCGAGATAGTGGCTCAAGCCTGAAGGGCAGCAACAGTGTCAAACACACAGGGACTTTTTTTTTTTTGATTTTGCCATCTCTAAGGTATGGTCCTTGTCAATGCGGTCAAAGACAACCCTTTACAATTTTTATATTCAGCTATAAAAAGAAGAAGTAAGAATAAGGGAATATAAGCACCTTTCTTTTCAAGGGTCATATCTAGAAGTAGCATAAACCGTTTTTGCTCATGTGATCCCATTGACAAGAATGAAGATGCATATACTTTTGTGTGAGGGATGCTGAAAAAATGTGGTGCATAGTCGAGATAAAACTTTTAGGTCATGTTTATCACAGCATTGTTCACAATAGCAAGAACCTGGAAGCAACCATGCTGTCCCTCAAAAGAGGACTGGATTAAAAAAATGTGGTACATATACAC
>CAUYQG010112594.1:0-13281 GCA_963574415.1 Tarsius wallacei | reverse complement strand
TCGAGGCTGCGGTGGCCGGGAGCGGCCACTGCACTCCAGTCTGGGCGACGGAGTGAGACTCCAGCTCAAAAAAAAAAAAAAAGAAACCCTGGTTTGGCGTTCCGCAGTATCCCATGGATCAAGAATCTAGTCAATAATACCGTGAGCAAAAACCATCCAGATCCGACCTTTTGATTTGTGTAATTTTGCATACCTATCAGTTAAAAACATGATCACCCCTCCAAATGTTCATTTAGTTCTTAAAAAACAAATTAAATTTAATAAATAAATAGATGAATGTATTTAATAAACGAATAGGTGCGACCCTGTCTTAATATATGACATAATTGAAAAACATGTAGATGGAAGGATGTTAATGAATGAGCCAAAAAAATTATATAGCAATATAAGTTCCCACCTCTCCTTCTGGTGCAGGCCTCTCGTGGCAAACATGCCTCACTTTGGACAACCTTGTAGATGAGTTTGTGAGACAGTAAGATCATCTGAGCTACTCAGAATCACCTTAAGTGCTTGTTTTTAAAAGTTCCAAGTGGAGTCTTACCCTTAGACTTTAAAAAGAATATTTTAGCTCTGCCTTTGAAACATAAACCATTTCCAATGGCCATTATCTGTATTAACAAATAAACAGGTTTGAATGTGCACCAAAAAAGTCTTTATTCAAGGTTCTAGCTCAGTTTAAACTTTAATTTTACAAGCTATGATGGCAAGAAAGGAGTTTCCTAAGAACATGTAAGATCTGATGAGAACATATCTTCTTTGAGAAAATTAACTGGCTCTCAAAAAAGTCAAATGTGGATGACTATGAGATGGGTAGAAGTTAGGTGGTCTTATCAAATGTGAAGCTGTGTAAAATGCATGATGGCAGTTACCAAAGTCATGGGTTTCACTGTTGCTGCCTGCAAATCCTTGTACATACACAAACACCCACTGCTAACTCTTTAGAAGAGCAAATATTTGTGAGGAAAGGCTTATGCAAACTAGAAACTAATTACTAATGTTTGTTTCCAGCCAATTTTTGTAAATTAAAATTCTAGCTCAGCCAAGAGAGTGCCTTTTAAAATAAGCTGGATTATCAATATTTATAAGTGACTAATCATCAGAACTGATATTACATACTTAAAACTGTGATGCACCTAACTTTTCTTCCACTTTTATGTGTACAAAATGTATATTCGTCATGAAGCATTCTAGCAAAACAGCCACAAATGTCCTTGATTCTACAGATATCCCCAACTAGCAAATCAACATGTATTTAAGTATTTTTTAGGTAGCAAAAATATAAAATATGAGTTCTCCTGGTGTATATTATTTCTATCCATTGTAATCATAGTAGTTGCCACTTATTTTCACAGATGTTCATGTAGATTCCCTAACTTTTTGTTTCCAATACAGATCCATGGCAGCACACAGGACACCTCAGAGACACAGCGGGTTCCATCCCAGGCCACTGCAATAAAGTGAATATCACTATAAAGCGAGTTACACAAATGTCTCAGTTTCCCAGTTTGCAAAAAGGTTATGTCTACACTTTATTGTAGTCTATTTAGTGTGCAGTAGCATGATGTCTAAAAAGCAATATATATATACCTTAATGTAAAAATACTTTACTTCTAAAAAACATCCATGGCCATCTGAGCCTCCAGTGAGTTGTAATCTTGCTGGTGGAGAGTCTTGCCTCAGTGTTCATGACTGCTGACTCATCACCTTGGTGGTTGCTGAAGGTGGAGTGGCTACGGCAATTCTTGGAAATAAGATAAAAATAAAGTTTGCAGCATCAATCCAGAATTGCTTTCTTGAAAGAGTTCTCTGTAGCATAAGACACTGTCTGATAACACCTTCACCCACAGCAGAACTTCCTTCAAAACTGGACTCAATTCCTTCAGATTCTGACACTGCTTCATCTACTGTGTTTATAAATATTCTAAATGATTTGTTGTCATTTCAACAATGTTCACAGCACCTTCACTAGTAAATTGCAACTCAAGGAACCACTTTCTTTGCTTACCAATATGACGCAATTTATATTTTTGACCTCCTCCCGTGAATGACATATTTTCTTAATGGTATCTAGGATAATACATTCTTTCCAAATGGTTAATAATTGGTTTTGTCCAGATTTATTATCAAAGAAATCACAGTCTGGGGCAACGACAGCCTTACAAAATGTATTTCTTAAACAATATGACTCGAAAGTCAAAATACGTCCTTGATTCGTGGACTGCAGAAAGGATATTGTGTTGGCAGGCATGAAAACATTACTGTCCTTGTATAGCTCAAGACTCTTGGGTAACTAGGTGTATTGTCAACGAGCAGTAATATTTTAAAATAAATCTCTTTTTCTGGGCAGTAGACCTCAACAATGGGCTTAAACTATTTAGTAAACCACGTTGTAAACAATTGTGCTGTCATCCAGGCTTTGTTCCACTTCTAGAGCACAGAGAGAGCAGATTTAGCATAATTCTTAAGGGCTGCAGGATTTTCAGAATGGTAAATGAACATTGCCTTCAGTTTAAAGTCACCGGTTGCATTAGAACCTAACAAGAGAGTCAGCCTGTTCTTTGAAACTTTGGAGCCAGGCACTAACTTCACTTCTACAGCTATGTAAGTCCTATGTAACATCTTCTCCCAGTATATGACTATTTTGTCTGCATTAAACATCTGTCGTTCAGTGTAACCATCTTCATCCATTATGACAGATGAATCTTCTGGACAGCCTCTGCTGCTTTTCCATCAGCACTTGCTGCTTCACCTTGAACTTCTGTGTTACGGAGACTGTTTCTCTCCTTAAACCTCATGAACCAACAACCTCTGCTCACTTCCAGCTGTCCTTCTGTGGCTTCCTCACCTCTCTCAGCCTTCCCAAAATTGGAGAGAGTCAGGGCCTTGCTCTGGATTAGTTTTAAGGGAATGTCATGGCTAGTTGATCTTATCTCCAGACCCACTCAAACTTTCTCTGTATCAGCAACAAGGCAGTTCCACTTTCTCATCATTCATGTGTTCGCTAGTTGTAATTTTAATTTCCTTTAAGAACCTTTCCTTTGTATTCACAACTTGGCTAACTGGTGCAAGGGGCCTGGCTTGTGGCCCATCGTGTCTTCAGACATGCCTTTCTCACTATACTGGATCATTTCTGGCTTTTGATTTAAAGTGAAAGAAAGTATGACTCTTCCCTTCACTTGAACACTTGGAGGTCAGTGTAGGGTTATTAACTGGGCTGATTTCAATACTGTTGTGTCTCGGGGAACAGGGAGGCCAGAGAAGAGGGAGAGATATAGGGAACTGCAGATTGATGGGGCAGTCGGAACACGCACATTTATCGATTAAGTTAGCAGTCATATGGGTGGCTTGTGGTACCCTGAAACAACTACAAAAATAACACCAAATATCACTGATCCTATCAAATTAATGAGTCAGTAAATTGTCGGATAATGACTGAGGAAGTGATTCAGTGGCGAGTTATTGTATAATTATTTAATTAACGAATAGACGTGTTATTTACTAAGTGAAACATATATCAACCACAGGTCACTATAACACAATAATGATAATGATAATAGGTTTCAAAATGTTGTGAAAATTACCAGAATGCAACACAGAGACATGAAGTGAGCACACGCTGCTGGAAAATGGTGCTGGTAGCCTTGCTCCGTGCAGGATTGCCACAAACCTTCAATTTGCTAAAAACAAATAAACACAAAAGCAATGTCTGAGAAGCACAATAAAGCTAAGGGCAATAAAGTAGGAGACACATTCCACGTTTTCTGGAGAAACTGATTGTACAGAAAAAGCACAAAAGGTGTGAGGAGAAAAGCACAGGGACTCTAAACGTACGTGAGTATTCATTTAGCTTATTAAGTGCCTTGGCTTGCACAAAGAGAGAAGAACATAATTATTAATTATCGTTTTCGTGCCTAGGACAGCTGCCCCTCAGTACCCTCAAGAAACTGGCTCCAGGACCGCCCGGGCATGGCAGAATCCACGCACACTCGAGTCCCCGGCTGGCCTGCGGAGTCTGCAGAAATGGAAATTCAGCCCTCTGTGTGTGCGGGTTTTGGATACCACAAACGCTGTACTTTAGATCCAAGTTGAAAGCAGTCTGTGGAGAATGGACCCATGCAGTCCAAACCCGTGTTGGTACTCTTAAGCTAGTTCTCATTTTCTAATTTGACCTTCGAAGAATAATGCCTTGAGGAAAAAAAATTAATGAAAGAAGATGGTAGGGTGGGGCCCTGAAGGCTGTCCAAGTTTATGAGCAGTGTCTCCATGCCAGTGTTCACCATTTCCACCTTTGATTCTACAACCAGTGATATCTCCTCTCCTTGTACACATGTAGAGCCAAATAAATTTAGTGTTACTTGTTTTCTTATAGCACATTTTCATCCTATGTATGTCCATATTAATCCTACAATTTTAAAAAAATATTTTTTTCTGGCTTAAAGAAATTAGGTAGAACTTCTTGGGAATTCTAAGGAAGGATAAGAGTGTTATAGGCAAAAAAAAATGAAATCTGAAGAATGTATTTCAACCTCAAAAAAAAAAAAAAAAAAAACCAGACTGCATTCTGCAGTAAAATTCATTCAACATTAGGAAGCAGACGCTATTTTAAAAGTTTAATTCAGACCACGGTAGAAAAGATGCCCGTTGCCAAGTCCTTCACGGCTCACCGTAACTGTGAACAGCAAAGTGCTATCCATTTTTAAATCAATCAAGGTGATGCAACGCTTAAAACACAATTGATTTTGGCTAATTTGCAAGTAGAAAGGTTTAGAACTTGAATAATCTCTTTCCCACTTTAGCTGGTTCAACAGCCTATTCAATGAGTTGCCTAATTATTAGTCTTGTTTATTTATTTATTTACTTTAGACAATTCTTAGGTAAGACAACTTTTGATTTATTTCAACTGTCCTTGGGTAGATTAAAGTGACCACAAACTAAAATTTAAAAAGAAGAAGAAGAAAAGGAAAGGAAAGGAAAAGGGAAAAAAAAGCCACCAGTCAGACTGAGCAAGATGAAGAAATACCTCAAATGCAAGAACTCTAATTTTCAAACTGTGCGTCTGGAATTCTAAAAAAAAAGTGAAAGCAATTAAAAGACTCCATTTCAGCGGCCTAGAAGTGATTAAGTCCAAAAAACAACAAGAAGAAATGGGAAGAAAATCACTGCAAATCCCATTAGAGACAGATTAGAATGGTGTTGAATTTCTCTTTCTGCCCGCCTTCTCTGGTCAGGAGGCGCTTACCACCTCTCCAAGGAATCAGCATGTCACATCCGTGTTCCTTGAAGTAGCATTCAGAACATTTTTAAAGGTTTGTAAATACAACATCATATTTGAACACCCTGATGGGGAAGAAGCCTGCATTTGCCAAGCTTTTGGGCTTGCTTTTCCTGCTTTTCCCCAAAATGATTCCTACCAGAAGAGAGGCAGGGACATTGCAAAACCTGACACAAATGACTGGGATAACTATTTCTGTGTACACGGCCAAAGTGGACCACCTCCCACATGGGCATACCTGTGTGCGCTGATGAGCGAAATGTAGAAATATACAGATGACGCCATATGCAAACCTGCACACAGCTAAGCAGAAACATTTGCAGATTTGAATATCTGTATCAGGAATATAAGAACTCAGTACAAATTTTTTTGAGCAGAGTAAGTGGTTCAAAATACCTGCTGTTTTCAGAAATGCCTAATTAATCGGGTGTTTTTTTTCCCAACTTGTATATTATGCAAAGTAATTGCCCTACTTTCCTTTGATAAAATTATTGGTTCATCTGAATACAGTTAATTTAAAAGATGCCTGTGGTAGGAAAGTTTGCACCTTACATTTCAGTTTAATGAGGTTTTACTGAATATTCACACAATTATTAAAATGTTTTTGCAGAATTATACTTAGTGCCATTGCAGCTAAAGTTCTAGTAACAGTTAAATATTTGTACAGAAATTTAAAAACCTGGCGAATTGTTCACAATTTCCGTGCTAAAAGACAGCCTGTCAAACTGAAATAGCACCACAATGCAAGCCATTTTGTGACTCAGTCCTTGATTGCAGACAGCTGAGATTCAGTAGCTGAGGGGGAAATTGAGGACACCAACCAGACGTCTGTGATACTTCCCACCCCGCTCTTTTTCCCCAACTTGAATGCCGCATCCATGTGTCTGCCTATTTCTTATCTCTATAATTAAACAGGACAGCAGCCCTGATACACATCTTGATCATAAAAAACTGACCCGCTCACGAAAAGACTAATGAGCACACGAGCACAGTTATCCGGTCTGGAAACTTTGCTTATTATAATTCCTATGACCCTGGTTCTAACACTTACAAATGACCCACTGGAGCTTTTGCTGCTGATCATTACAACCTCAAAGGTATCCTAGAAACACGAAGCACCTCCAGCACAATGGGAGATGCGGAGAATATGGGGACCAATGGAAACTTCTTCAAAGCCTGGACTTCTGTAGGACTCACATCCGTTACACACACACGCACACACATACACAAAGACACACATGCATGTATGTACCTATTTATACATGCATGCAGAGGCAGATCTTTGTGACGAGTCAAGTAATTGTACTTTCATCTAGATGGCCCATTTCTGCAGCACTGTGTTTTCTGAAAGACAAGGCGTAGGCTAAATGGCATGGTGCAACCCAGCTGACTTCACAGCAGGCTTTTGAGCTACGGGATTGTTCTCCTGGGTCTTAAAACAATTCAGTGTTCACCCCAATACGCATATGCACCCCAAAACACCATACACGAGCCCCAGCAAGTGAAGACGCCCAGCCAGCACTCCACAGCTGTGTCACGTCAGTCACCTTGACACTTGTCATCACACTCAGTCTCCACGCTGATCCACACCACCCAACACTCATTTGCGACTCTTGACTCAGGGCGTTGGAGCTGGCATTTGATCAGGTCTTCTTCCTTAATATTCCAGCCAAGAGGTTCTCTGAGTCTGTGGAGAACTAAATTTAAAGAAAAACCAACAAGTACGGGGGTGCCAAAAAATGTATACACACCTTAAGGGAGTCTATCTATGGATTACTTTTCAAAGTTGAATTGAATTATGGTAGCAATGTGTAATAGGAAGGGCTTTTGCCATTTTCTTTGTCCTGTTACATGATGTTGCTAGCATTCATTTGATTAGCACCGTCTTTTGAGTGAATGTCATACTGAAACATACATTATTTGACATCCCTTTATATAAAGTGATGTGGTGATGAATGTTATGAAGAATGATATTGGATAAAGAAAGAGAACACACTTGGGCACACTCTTTTAAAATACTTCCTGGGGACGTGATGTTTGAACCAAGGTCTGAGTGAAATCAGACATGCAGATATCTGAAAGAATGATGTAGGAAGGGAGATTTTCAAGAACAAAGACCCAGAGACACTCGGGCCTTATGGGAACCAGGATCTCAGAAGTGCCTCTCATTTCCTAGTCACTCAGGAGGGCCTTGTGCCACTTATGTAGAATCCAATGGCTGGACCAAAGCTTTCTAGAAAAATTTTTTTTAAAATAGATTTTTTCCCTTATTTCTTCTGTCTTGCTCTCAGTTCAGTTCTTTCTAACTTCTTACCCAGAATCATCACAAGAGTTAATCACTGCACTACAGATGCCCAGTCTCTCTTCAGTCCAGTTCATACAAGTAAGCCAACATGATCCAGCCAACAAGAGCAGGAATGGCTGCAAGGTACTCTCTCTTCAGGAGATGATGGGACTTCCATGTTCTGGCCCCAGAAGCACGCCACAATTTGGCACTCGCCTCCCTCTGCAGGTGAAACTACCGAAGTATTTAAGGGTCCTCTTGGCTAAGTTGTGCCTGTATCTCCTTTCCAAGCGACAATTGGCCACAAGAGAACTCAGCACATGATCAGAAAGGCAGAGTGAAGACACAGTCGTTCTCCAGGGATCATGGCAGCAGGATACGAGAATAAACAGATAAAGAAACGCCGGCATGGAGTTCTCTTCCCAACTGCCAGCCCTGCAGGGGGAACCTCACAGCCCTCATGGGACAGTACCTGGAAGCAACAGGCCTCACCAGCTGCCCCCGCAGGGCACCCCACCACCTGGAGACCTGCCTTCCCAGGTCTCTCTGCAAGTTTCAACTGGCTGCTCACATAAGTGCTTCAGAAGTCTCCGGGATTGACTTTTTTCAGATTCTAAATTTCACCTTCAGACCTTCGCATCCAAGTGTCTCCTATGTTTGGGTAAGGTCGTATTCCTAATAATAAATTCCTATTCCACAATACTCAGTGGTTCTGCCTTCTTTATTGATGCCAGACTCATTTAGTCTCTCTCTTTCTCTCTCTTTCTCTTTCTCCCTCTCGCTCTTTGTCTCTGTCTCTTTCTCTCTCTCTGCCTCTCTCTGCCTCTCTCTGTCTCTCTCTGTCTCTCTCTCTCTCTCTCTGTTTCTCTCTCTGTCTCTTTCTCTTTCTCTCTTTCTCACAGACACACACACACACAGACACTCCTCCCAAAGCACGTTTCCATTCACTTCTATTAAAGCACATACCCTCCCACTGTGAGTGAGGATGGGTTAACACCTGATTAACTTTTGACTTCTCTTTTTAGCTTCTGCAAGTGATTGTGGAAGCTGGAGGTCATGAAGGAAATGCAATTCCAGGACTGCTCTCCCCGTGTGCAGATGCCATGCGTGCTGCCCAACGTGTGCACTCTTCCAACACTGACTCCCTGCCACAAAATCCACCCTAGGGAGTCACGGAAGCAGAGGACCTTCTAGGGAAAGGGAGACTGCCCAGCCAGAGAAGTGGAACGTTCATCAGGAGAGGAAGAAGCGTTCGGTTCAGCAGCTGCCCAGATAGAAACCCTCCCAGCTCTACCTTAAGAAAAGCAAAAATGAGTAAAAATGAAAACCTGCATGCAGGGCTCTCCCTGAGAGGCCTGTTGCCAGTTCTGCACAGTTTCCAGCTCGCAGAGTGCATCTCTTGCACGGGGACCCCTGAACAGCAGCCCACTGGCTCAGACCTCAACTTAGCCTGCGTCGTCTCAGCACCTCCCAGCCAGCATTTACAATATTCCGTTCAGACGATTTCTAAAACATCATCCTCGGAGGCCAATGCCAGGCACAACAGGTGGACTGCCTTCACTGTTTGTGTTCTATTCCCAGGAACCAATTAATATTTAACTTTATAAATAAGTTCAAAAGTTACAGGCAGAGTGGCTCATGCCTGTAATCCTATGACCTTTGGGAGGCAAAGGTAAGAGGATGGCTTGAGGCCAGCTAGTCCAGCTAGGACAACATAAGTGAGACCCTGTCTTCAAAATAAATAAACAAACAAACAAATAGTCAGAGTGCTGGTGCATGCTTGAAGTCTTAGCTGCTCGAGAGGCAGGAGGATTCCTCGAGCACTAAGATGTTTGAAGTCACTGTGAGCTATCATTGCACGGATGCACTCCAGTGAGAACCTGCCTCTAGAAAAATAAAGAGAGAAATAACAAAAAATGTAACATAGGTACATAGGTTTTGAATCTCTGCCCAAATCCATTTCCTTCCAGTAAGTTCTGTTTTTTTTTAGTGTGCAATTTTGAAAAACAAAAGGCTTTCTAAACACATAGGCTATGTTATGGCAGAAGCATCTAAGCATGCCTTTTTCTCTTACATGAGTCTCTAGAACACTAATATCGATATTTATTAAATCAATTCATAAATGCATATGCATATTTATGAGTATTACACGTAGTACATATGTCCACGTTGATGCATATCTCATATTGAAGTCGATACCTCCTGTGTTTGTGAATCTTGGCCTCAATTTATGAAAAGAAAATTGAGTAAAATTCGCAAAGTTTGTGCTTTGATAGAATGTATCATTGCCAGCAAAGATAGATAATTCAACATTGGACAATTGTTTGTACAATGGTGGAAGTTGAAGGTTAATGAAGAACGGCCATTGAGGGGCTTTCCCGGTTCTAGGAGTCAGAAAGTTCTCCTGAGGAAAGCAGTGTTTGTGGTGAGACCTTCAGAAGAAGCAGACACTGGGAAAAGGCAGACAAGCAACACATGTGAAGGTGGTGAAGGAAGAGAAATGTGAACATTCAGAGAATGTCAAAAAATCCGAGTTTGGAGCTATGACCTTGAGGGGAATAGTCCTTGGCTGAGGAGAGAAGACACGGGCAGGGCAAGGGTCCCAGAAGGTCTGACTAGCCAGGGTCAGGAGCTGGAACTTAATCCTGGTGGCAGAAGGAGTTACCGAAGGGTCTTAAGGATGGGGTTGTTTGAATCAGACTGTGTTTCTGAAAGATTACTGTGGCTTTATAGTTGATGAACTGTAGATAAAAATAGCTATTTTAGAAGCTATTGCAGAAATTTTTTCTTTAAGTCCGATCAAGGGCAATAGAAATGGGGTTAGAAAGAAGTGGCCTTTGAGATGGCAGAATCAATAGGTCTTGGCAATTCATTGATCGCTGTTCATGGGTGGGGAGTAAAGGTCTACGGCGGAATCATCACTTACCCTTAGGTGTTTTTGTCTGAGTCACTGGGAGGATGGAGCAATTTGATGAAACTGAAAATTGTGGAGAAGGAATAAATAGAAAATGAAAAGCAAAAGATGAACTCAAGTTATAAATACACTCTCCTTGAAGCCTAAGGGGGAAAGGTGGTCAACAAGTCCATATTTGGGTATCATGAGTATATTGACAGTATTTGAATCCTAAGAACAGATGCAATTGCCTGGAGGAGGCGTGTGGGTGAGGGAAGAATTCCTGAATCAACATGCTGACACACAGGAAGTAACCGGGGAAGAGAGCCTGCAAAGAAGGTGGAAAAGAAATGGTGTATTTTAAAAGGGGAAGCTGATCACTGTGGTCATGTTATGAATTTTCAGAGTCCATTGCGCATGGCTTTATCACCTATATTGTGCATTGGAAATTTCAAGGAGACCGTTCCCAGTGGAGGCGTGTCACAGAGGTCAGAGTGCTTAAGGGTTGAGAAGGAAGCTACACGTTACAATAGGGATGGAAGGTGACTTGGGAAAAGAAGACAAGTGAGGCAATAGTGCAAGGGATATGGAGTACAGGGAGGGTTTTGCAGACATGACCATATGTCTGCTGGCAGGTGCGTGTGTTTGCCTTGCTTTCTCGTGACACCGTTCCCTCTTGGAACAGTGATATTAAACGACAAGGGCATCACCTCTCCTCCCCCAAATGTCTTTTACTTTGGATTTTGATCCCAGATCTCAACAGCCTCTGAAACCATGTTCTCTGTGCAGTGGTTCTTGAGTTTCCCAACGCCTACTCCTCCCGTGGCTGTCTCCTGGGTTGACACATGTCACATTGGCGTTGCCACTCCAAAGACACGTCCGAAGCTTCCAGGGGCTCTTTGATGTCTCTTTCCTGCCTTGTCTACTGCTTCCACTGCTGTCATAGAGAAGTCTTCTAGTAATGTCCCTGCCCAAAATAAAGGTAAGCCCTGAGTTTGTTATAGGACCTTCTTTTTAGGAACTTGTAACATTTGATTGATATTATCAAGTGTTACATTTAAAATCACTAGCGCATACAAAATACGAACCGAATTCCAGCACCTGATGTTAGCATCTCATTATTCTTCTACCTTAGGGTGATTCTTGCTGCTCCGTGAATATAAGACCAGACTCATGCTAACGTAGAGGAACTATCGCCTCATCGTCATCCACTGGTTTCTCAATCCTTATTCTTTCCCCCCATATTGCCAGGTAGGTCTGACACCTAACATGTCCAAGAGAGGCGTGGAAATTAGGTGTCACTATTCCTGATCAGCCACTACACATTCATCCTCCTGCAGATGAAAGGCATATTGTTGATATTATTTTCCAAGTTCAACTGCTCCCGGAAATGACCCGGGGAAGTCTGCTTTAAAGGAAACCAAGAGTCAATATCACTTGAAAAGAATAGCACAAAATGTGCAGTGTATTTCTAAACATCTCATCATAGCAAAAAGTAATCATCAAAGGGAAACCAGTCAAGGTTAAAAGCAGCTCTGAAAAGCGATTCATTTGGTAAACAAGAATAGGTGTAATTATCACAAAAGCAAACTTTGCTAAGGGGATAACTGTCAGAGCTCTTGCAGTAAAAGGTCTCTTTACCATTTTAATCCGACAGGCTGAGAGTTCCCTAGTGAAAACAATTCTCAATAAAATCACAAATGTAGCTACGGTATTCTTTCAAACTTCCATTTCAGCCACGGCTACCAAAACAAGCTTAATATCTGCAATTCCAATGACTCTTGCAGATTGGCTGATTGATAGTATGGATTATGAAATATCTTTTGGCATCCAATTTTTATGGATTGGGCAATACTCTCTAACAGCAATCTTTGCTTATTAGATGACAAATGAGCCTGACCCTTGAAAGAATCCAAAGTCAAATTCCATTTGGGGGGTAATTATGCATTCAGAAACTTTTAAAGTAAGAGCATATTCCATTCTGGAGAGGGATCTTTATGGTATTTGTGCATCACAAAATGAACCCCTCATTTGAAAAGAAAGTAACTGAATTCAAGAAAGGAGAAGTTGTTCCAGACCACATGAAATAATAAGCCTGACTCAGACTCTGCACTTTCAACACTTAGGCCACCACTTTTTCTCTTATTCTAGGATACGTTGCAATGCCAGCCACTGGAACTTTCTATGAAGAACGTAATAACCTATCTCTGCAATATTCAATATGATATCCACAGGCCATGGTTGCCGAACACTTGAAATATGGTTAGTGTGATTGAATTAAAATAGGATCTTTGTGTTTAATCTTAACTTAAATTTGAGTCGTCATACTTAAATTTAGGTAGCAGCTACCATGTTAGACAGTGCAGTAAGAGTACAGTCACCCCACTAAGATGTGTCTAGGATATGCTCTGTCTCCACCTGTTTCCAGTAAAGCTGGCACAGGAGTGGAGAGGATTGGAGACTTGACTGTTGCCTTTTAGAAACAGGGGCAGAATAATCTGTAGATATCGACTAAGTCCATTTGGTCAAGTGTCAAGTTTAGGTTCTGGATGATTGTGTCCTTTTAAGAGGAAATCTGGACACCCAAAAGGCACCAGGGATGCATGTGCACAGAAAAAACTCTGTGAGAACACAGTGAGAAAGCAGCCATCTGCATGCCAAGGAGAGAGACCTCAGAGGAAACCAAACCCATGACACCTTGATCTTAGATTTTTAGCCTCTAGAATTGTGAGAAAATACATTTTTGCTGTTTAAGCCACTCGGTCTGTGGCATTTGGTCATAGCAGCCCTAGCAAGCTAATGCCTCTGTCAAAATATTAACTACTGGTAAAT
>CAUYQG010112591.1:0-40502 GCA_963574415.1 Tarsius wallacei | reverse complement strand
TAGGTAAAGGGAAACTGATTATGTGAGGATGCGTCAGTTATGTTACAGGGTTATGTTTTTAATATTATGAAAGATGGATTTATTACTTTACTAGGGTCCTGAGAAAAAGGGTACCATGATCAGTTTGTGTTTTTTAAATTATTGCTTTGGAGGGAAGAAACAGAGTCGCTCATCAGCCAAGTGAGTTCTGGGAGGAGACAGGCTGCACCTGTCAATGTACATACTGGGCCCATGCCCCTCAAAGGCTGGGCCAACACAGAAGGTCTGAGCCCAGAGCCTGGATCTTATCAATGAGGTCTCTCCTGAGGAATACATGCAATAGACCATCTTAGAAGCCCCCACAAAGGCAGAGAAGTATGTGAAAGGGATAGATGGGTGGGTGAGGTGGAGCCTAGGGCAGAGGAGCTCCCTTGAAGGCTTATAACTTAAGTTAATGCTACCTTCTCAAATTATTTTAAGCCATAGTCTTCTCTGATTATGATTCTATCCCTGTAAGAAGACTGAGGAGTCGATGAGGGAAGAGGAGGCAGATGGTGGAATCAGGAATTCTGAGCTTTCAAAAAGAGCCTGGTTCCCTTCAGGCCATGGACACTGTGTGCACTGTGGTCAGTCACACCACACTCTCATGTCCAGCCATGTATGTGATCTTCAACACCCAGGAATCTCTAGGCCCCTTTCTGTAGCCTGCCCCTCACCTCCCCGCCACACACATGCAGTGCTCTACAGCCTCCTCTCTCTAAATTCACGTAGGCCAGTTCAGTTTCATATTACTGGAGCCCAAGTCAGTGTGGGATGATGTCTACTGAAATAGCATGTAATGTCCAAAGCTCCTACCCACTAGAAAAGTTCCCTCCCTGGCACAGCAGCTGAACCTCCTGAGAACCACTTGTCCTGGATATGCTGCTGGTCTTCACAGATCTCCTGGTTGAAGCCCATTGTAGAGTATCATTTGCCTTGAATGCTTTGATAATTTTGTGCAGATCTAATTGGGACTCACTAATGGAAGTTTGGTGCTGGCATCACTTTGGTGCCTGGGAAGCTGGAGGCATCGGAATCAGCTGAGAAACTGTTGGCAAATACAAACTCACCAGTCCTGCTTCAAACAACAAGTTAGTGGAGTTGTAGTGGCCCAGAAACCTACATTTAATAAAAAACTATTCCTGAAGAGTCTGTGGTTTTGTTTCAAGGTGGCATTCAGGAAGTAGTACTAGGGCCTTACACTCCCTTCTGCTTTAATTTGATAGTCAATAGTCATCAGTATTGTGAATGCTATTCAGAGTGTGCACCATCCAAAAGAACAGCTCACCATTGACTTTTACGAAGACTCTTCTCAGGGAAGAGATCCTGAGAGGAGCTCTAATCCAAACCTTTTATTTTTCAGATGAGATGGATATAGCCCAGAGTGAAACTATGACTTATCTGCAATCACACACGTGCTAACAAAATTTGTAGAACTACTAAAAGTTCAATCCTCACAACTATGGAATAAACCCATGCAACAAATACACGCGTATACCCTGAATCTATTAATAAATAAATAAATAAATAAATAAATAAATAGTTTACAGAGACTGGAGAAAGGGGGGGAAAACCCCAGAATTCTAGAACTAGGACCACTTCTCTGATCTCTTAGTAACCTGGAAGATACTGCATGTCAAATGCCTATTTCTGTTCCTAGCAGCTGGTAAGCTCTCAATTTCTGATCACGCTGTAACCCTTCGTATCCACCCAGACTGTTTCCCTTACATGAAAACCTATTAGGCTTTGATAGTACATGCTATTTCAGTAGATATCATTCATACTGACTTTGGCTCCGGAAATATGAATCTGAGCTGCCCTTCCCTCAGCTGACAGAGAGGAGGCTACAGTACATTGTGTGAATGGAGGTAGAAAGAGTCTCAGAGCTTCCCAGGTGTTGAAGACCAAATGCGTGGCTGGACATGTGAGTGTGGTATGGCTGACCACAGTGTTCCCAGTGCCCATGGCCTGAAGGGAAGCAGAGCCTCCTTTTGATAGCTCAGAATTCCTGATTCCACCATCTCCCTCCTCAGCTTCTTAGTTTTTGACAAGGATGGAATCATATAATCAGAGAAGACCATGGCCTGATACAGTTTGGGAGATGATGGGGATAGTAGCCTTAGTATAACCTCAAGAGAACTCCTCTGCCTCAGGTTCCCAACTCCACCTACGTGCCTCCCCTACATACATCTTTGAGACCATCTGGTACATACTTTCCTCAGGTCAGACCTCACTGATATAATCCAGGCCCTGGTCACAGTCTTTCTTTGTTGGCCACAGCATCTTGAGGAGGAGTGGGAGACTCCTGCTTAAGGTCTAGTCCAAGTGCCAGTAGCTGTAGTCTGTGCCAGTGGTTTCTAGTTCTGTTTTTGGCTCTGGGAGCTGGAGAACGGTGAGTTCCCCATTCCCTGTCTCTGCCTTGATGAATATTTAGTACAGGGTATGCTTTAGGACCCTGATCCATCTTCACAGTAGCCCCTTCTCCCCAATCCTGGAAACCCTTAAGGCTTTCTCCACTTTCAAGCACCAGAAGGACTTGGGGCTCACAGCTCCTGCCCACTCTCTCTTAACTGTACCACCATTCAAATTCCTCCCTGGGCTGCTCAGAGGACAGATTGCTTCATAAATTCTTAAGAACATATTTGGAACTAACAGCTTAATCATTATAATGCATTATTCAATCAACTAGAAGTGTTTTTTCACGGAAAAAACCCACCATGAAATATATCTTCATTTTAAGTACATCTGTTGTTTCTTGGAAGCAATTAGCTGTCAGTGAATCATCAATTTTATTTTGTTGTGTGGTCAAAGCTATTTGTTCTAATTAAAGACCATGCATGAATCTAAACAAATTTGCCTTATCTATAAAAGTGGGACTTTCAGTCCTGCTAAGTATAACAATACTAAATGTGTTGGATGAGCAACTTCCTTCAGGTTTTACAAGGCACATCTGTTGGGCGTGGCGATATGAGACAGTGGGATAAGAGTCACCTTTACAGAAAGGGTCCAGCCCACGGGAACCCACTCCACCTCACATGTTTGAGTCTCACCCAAGCTCTCTCTTGCCTGTTTTGGCTCTGACTCTCCCAGAGAGGCTGCTGCTCAGAGAGCTCTGGCTGTTCACTGCCCTGCTGCTGCTCAGACCACCAGAAGACAGGGTCTGTGGTGGGATCCTCGGATTCTGGGCCTGGTGGGGAGCTGGGACTGTAGGAAACAAGGGTTGGGAAGGAGATGGCTCCTAAAATGGGATTCTTTCCTGAGAGATGTGTTCTCAGCCCGAGGGCTCATCTCTTGGGCTCCAGGTGCAGACAAGAGGGGGCTGATATTGAGAGATGGTAAAGGGCTGGAAGGGGCAGGAAAAGAAGGGCGTCAGGAACCAGCATAAGTCAGAGGCCACCAAGCGGAGAGAGGTACTTAGATGGATGAAGTGAACTGAGAGGGAAGATGAGGGTTTCATGACTTTGTGATCATATCAAGCACAAGCGGTAAAAAGTAAAAACAGAAATGAATTGTCCTTTGCATGGGTTACTGAAATCTTTTCCCACATAAATGGATTGTTCATGGCCCTGTCTCTGCACAAACTCCAGGTTCATTTCTAATCCTTTTTTTTTTTTTTTTGCAGTTCCTCTTGCCTAAATGATGTTTCAGGGCCTTGAGCAGATACTCCTTTCTCCCTCCCCATCACACACCCCTCCAAGCCATTCCTTCCTTCTCTTCAAAACTCCTCTAGGGCTCTCCCTACCTTGCATTCTGCTCTAAGCAGCCGTATTAACCTGTGTGTCCTGGGTGCCAACCAGCAGGTTGACTTCAACACTAAGAGTGAGCAGAGTGGCATGAGAGGCTGGGAGGAGCTGACATCGGTGCGAGGCTGGAGCAAATGGGGCTTTGTCAAAGAGGGCCTGGTGTAGACACTGAAGCCAAACGTTAGGAAGATTCAAGGAGGACTAGCCCAAGAAAAAACTCAAGAGCCAGGATACAAGATGTCTGAGCAGTCTTTGGGAACACGGGCAGAGCTAGTTTTTGGTTCCTGGAGTGCCACTAGGGCTGAGGGTGGGATGCTGTATGGGCAGCAAAGTGAGTACACTTGCTGGCCAGCACATCCTCCATCTGGCTCTGCACACACAGGCCACAGTGTCTATGATCAGGCTCAGTGCAGGAGTACCTCAGCTGCCCAGGATCCTCCCCGACAGGACTGAGCTCTCAGGGCTCCTGGTCTCATGCTGACCTGGTCCTCTTGGATGAAGGCTTTAATAGAAACAGACATATTATTAGTGTGATTTCTCCTACTTTTTACTTTGGAGGAAAACTCAAGATTAAGAAAGCAAACACCTTTGTCCTTTGGCATCTTACCTTCCATTTGACCTATTGTCTAAGTCACTATTGCACTTCCAGGCTTCTTCAATCCCAGATCACAGAAAGGACTCCAGTCTGGGCAGCACAGCTCCCTCTTCACTGGCCACCAGGAAGCCTCCATGGGTAGATTTAGAAGACAGCCTGACTGGGGCTTATGGAAACAGGAATGTTGTCATAAAGCCTGGGACAGGAGCCATACGTGGTCCTGCTTTGCCTGCCAGGCCTGCGCAGACTTGATACCCCTGCACTGCTGCCCCCAGTGCAGTGTGGGGCTCCCAGTATCGCACAATCTCCTTCCTAGGTGGAACCCATACATCTGTTCTAGAAAGAGTCTCACATAGAGCTTTGAAGAATCTAAAATATATACATTTGTGTACCCAGAATAGGGGTGAATGTGTCACTCACCTGGGTTTCTCTGATTCTTCAAGACTGTGGTGTGAAAATCTGTGTATTTGCATATGTATGTAAGTATTGTGCATGTATGCACATATGTATATGTACACATGCACATGTGTATGCATGCGTATGTGTGTATGCATGTCTGTGCCTCTGTATGTGTGTTTGCGCTAGTTCTCCTAGCTTTCCTTAAACGTCACTGTCATTTGATGTTGGCCTGTCTTCCCTCCTTCTGCCCCAGCCCACACCCTACAGTGATATCATGAACCAAATGGAACTTGGGTGTACCTTTTCCCACACTTGATGCAGATTCCATCCAGCTCTCACTCTTTTCTTTTTTTTTTAAAGTGAGAAAGCAGGATTTATTAAGAGGACAGAAAAGCTTCCACAGTGGAAGGGGCAGTTCTCACTCTTGAATGTAGACCCTGCTCAGATTAACCAACTGTAAGGCCTTTGAGACAGTCCCCACAAGACCATCTTTCCCTCTGACAGCAACTGCAAGTCTGGGAGGATACCAAAACCACTCTCTATCCTTTGCTAGGAAGACTCACAGAACTCAGAGAAAATTGTTAGACTCATAGAGTCAGTTTATTCCAGGGTAAGGCTATAAATTATAGCCAGCTGAGATCAGAGAATACAGAGCTTTCACTCATCCTTCCCTGCATCCCCCTCCCCCCTGCCACACTGGAGTCCTGGACAGTGTGACCTCCTTCTAGTCAGGTTGTGTGATGGCACACATAGCATAATTCCAGAGAGGAAAGTCCCCTGAGCTTTGTGTCCAGGTTGCACTGAACTTGATCACTTGCTGCCTGTGAGCTACTTTAAGTGTTCTGCCTGCCCAGAGATCGAACCTCTTGCTATCATGTGGGCCAAGTCATAGTCACCCACATAAACATTCCCTCATAAATCACAATGTCAGACTGCCAGTGGCCAAAGCCCCCAGAAAACAAAGGCACTCCTGTTAGGCAAAACATCCCAGGGGTCTGGGAATCACTTCTCAGTAGTTGAGGACATAGGCCAGACCCCTCTTTGGGGAAGGCTAATTCTCGACTATACAGACCTCTACCAGTAGCCTCTGCCCTAGAATGAAGTTTGAGGACCAGGAGGGGCACAGACCATCTCTTCCAATCCCTGCATGCTTCTGGTAGCTGGGAGCTTCTTTCCAACTGAGAGGGAGGAGATTGGATCACCCTGGTCAGAGAGAGAGCACCAGTCAACCTCAGCATCTGCTTGCCGGATACCACAGAGTGAGCAAGAGCAAAGTTTACCCCATGAAGGTAATAAACTCCAGGAAATAGATATGGGAGGAAAGAGAGATAGAGGAAATAGTAGAAAAGAGAGGTGGGGCGAAGATACAACCCCTGGCTTGTGTATAAACCTCACAGAAAATGGTGCAGGTGCCATGATTGGGTATTTCTGTATGCTGATAATGCTTCTCAGGCAAGAAAGTCAGGAGCACGAGCTGCCTGCTCAGTCCTCCGCCAGAACCACTGAGTGCTCAAGCTGCGAAGCTCTCATTTCTGAGGTAGCAGGCAGTGTCCGGGTGACCAGCTGACAGATGAACCTCGGCCAGGCTGGTGGAGGATGAGTCACATGCGTGCCAGGTTAGCCCCATGGGAAAGGATGCACCAGCCTCATGTGGGGCAGTCATCACGGGCATGCCAGCCAACACTTATGGAATGTACTCTGGGGAAGCACTGATCTGGGCCCGGTGAGAGAAGAGCAGGAGCACACAAGGGAAGTCCTGACCACAATGATACAAAGACCTCGATCCGAGTCAGGCAGAACACTGTGTCATAGCAGAGGGTGAGCAAGAGGCATCAGGGTGAAGGAGAGTCAGGGACACCTCTTAGAGGAGGTGAGATGGGACCTGGTAGTCAGGGAAGGGTTTACACTCTGACAAATAGAATGGAAGGGGCTCCAGGGAGGTAACATAGAAGCAGGGGAACTTTGGGTTGTAGACCTGGAGATATGAGTGTAGGCTTGCTAAAGTAGCAGCAAGTAGCCCTGTGTGATTGTGTTTACAGCATTACACACCCCACGTCCTAATGAGTCAGACCATCCTAATGAGGCCATTTCCATGTCCTGGGAAAAGTACCTTGAAGAGCATTCACAGGCAAGCTAATGAAATGGAGAGACGTAGACAGACACAGCCATGGCTTCCTGTGCTGCAAAGATAATACGTCCTCACCACACACTGACCTTTCAAGTTAGGCAGCCTTCTAGTGGATTTTCTTTCATGACTAAATTAACCTGGAGCAGACAGAACACTGGGCATTGTGTAGCAGATCCTAAGAAAGGCCACCAGTCCATGACTTATCCCCGCTTCGAGGAGCAGCAATCCTGAGGTAAAAAGAATGTACAGCCAGCAGCCTGTGGTGGAGTCACACCCTGAGCTGCTTTCCCCATGGTGGGCCTGATTCCCACAGGCCACAGCCGACAGGGCCACCATCCCACAGGCTCCGGTGTGAAGAATGTTTACACAATTGCTCGTTCTGGTCACATTTTTTCATGTTCTTACAAAGTTGTGCCTGTGTATACATGCATGCGAGTGTTCATGTGTGCATGTGTGTATCTGCAGTGTGAGCACATGATATTTGTACACATGGACACTTGTGCAGTGCATGCCCATGTGTGTCTATATGTACATGTGTACGCGTGTGCACACACATGTGTTTGTGTACCTGTGTATGTGTGCATGTGCATGCTGGCATTCTGCACTGCAGCAACCTTAAATATATTTTGACTACACACTGGGACTTTCTCAAGGATGTTCCCTTGTGTCACCCCAGGGAGAGCAGCCTATGAAAGGCAATGTGAGAACCACCCCTCACACTGGGTTGTCTCCTTTCTTGTCCTCGAAGCTGGTATGTGAGGGGTGAGCTCACAGAAGTGAATTCTGTGATTTAAAAGTTGAAGTCAAAAGAGACAGTCAATTGCCCTTCTCCTTGTCTAAATCAGCAGGAAAAGTGCAGCCAGACAGGCCTGAGGTATGAAGAGCCTGAGTATGGGCAGGCCATGGAGCCCAGACAGTGAGTCTTTCCGGGATCAAAGTGAGGAGGGTGCCGCCATGCTGAGTGGGGCCTTCCCACAGAAAGCACGAATTGCTGAACCACCCCTTGTCTTTCTCCTGGGGCCAAGGCCTGTTTTACAACTTATGAGCCTAAGAGTTGCAAACTCCTTCAGGTTGGTGAAGAATCAACACTATGAAATGACTGTCTGTGTGTGTGGGATATCCCCCAACTTTGTGTTCTGTTTCCAGAAACAAAATAAAATATTTTAAGGCTGCAAAAGTGCATAGACCAGCCTCTTTCTCCTTTCCGCTCTCCTTCTCTCTCTTCTCTCCTTTCTTCTTTTCTTTTTCCTTCCTTCCCAAACACATCCTGAGCCCTGCAATCATCCAAGCTCTGTGGGGGTGCTGGGGATATGTGGTGAATAAGAACTGCCCACAAGGACTTCACACTCCCGTGAAGCATAGAAATGAAACCAACATATAATTAGAAATTATGGTCTTTGCCTTGAAGAAAAACAGCAGTGCTATAAGGGAGAATCACAGACAATTCTAATTTATGCTGTGGAGCTGGTGACAGTCAGGAGACAATCTCTCTGTGTAAGTAATAGTCCATTCTTTTTTTTTTTTTGAGTTGGAGTCTCACTCTGTCACACAGGTTGGAGAGCAGTGGCACGCTTATGACCACCACAGCCTCGATCAGCTGGACTCAGGGGGTTCTTCCACCTCAGCCTTTTAAGTAGCTAGAATTACAGGCCCATGCCACCATGCCACCTAATTTTTCTTTGATTTATTGTAGAGATGAGGTCTTGCCAAGTTGCCCAGGCTGGTCTTGAATCCCTGGGCTTAGGCAATCCTCTCACCTTGGCCTCCCAAAGTGCTGGAATTACAGGTATGAGCCACCGTGCTCGGCAACATTCCATTCGTATATTAATCAATATTCTTCCAATTACTAAAAATCTGCTACTCAAGGGGCTGGAGAAACAGTAGGGCTAAAACAAGTGAGGCTTTTGAGAATACTCAAAGATGCTGTTTTCCCGTAAGAAGAGACAGACATCAACCCAAACAAGTAAATTATTACACAGATGAGCAGGTATAGTTTCTACAAAGATACATCATACAGGGAGGGAGAAGAGCAAGGGTTGCAACTTTGAATACATTGTCAGCATGGCTGCAGTGAGATAAGACTTGAGTGAGGTATGGGAGAAAGCCCTGAAGATACATGGGCAGAGATTATTCTAGGCTGAAGAAACAGCAGGTGCAAATGCCCTCACACAGGAATGTGCCTTGAATGTTCTAAGGACCCCAAGGGGAAGAGCGAAGCAGGAGCCTAATGGGCCCCCTGCATGAGAGGACAACAGGAAACAACAAGATGGGAGAGGGGCTGGGTCAAGATCTAGGGTTTGGCAGTACCTGTGTGACTTTTCCCTGGAGTGAAAGGTGGGCCCCTAGGGATGTGGGGCAAGGGAATGAAGTGGTCTGGCTGTGTGCTCCCAGGGATGCCTTGTGGAAATCCCACAGGGGGCCAGGCTAAACACAGGGAGACCACCAAAACTGAGATTCAGAGATTGCTGGAAAACTGTGAGGGGAAGGCACTCAGAAGACATGCTCTACCCCCTCCCACATCTTTCCACCTGGGCTTCAGGCTGGGAGAAGAGAACTGGGAGACTCCCTCTGAGCTCTCATTGTGAGAGACCAGACTACAGGGCTTGAGCTGTGCCAAAGATGACAAGCTCAGGAGCCTGAGTCTTCGGCCTGGGGACAACTCTGCCAGTCACCAGCCATGTGATCTCTTGCAAAGAACTGAGTCTTCAAATCAGACCCTCAATGATATAAGTAAATATATAATTGTGTCTGCCTGCTTTACCACCTTTGTGGGGAAGATTAGAAAGGGAAATTTTTTAAATCTCAGGACCCCCAAACTCATTTTACTAAAGGGAAAGTTAAGCCTGAAGACTAAGCCATGCAACATCACCATGCTTTTTCCCAAATAAATAGCTGTTACTTCACAACCTAGTGTCAAAGCATTATAGTTAGCCATACACTCACAGAAAGGCAAACGGCCTCAGGTATCTCCAGAGGACTGCCCTCACCAATTGTTCTTTGCAGGTCTCAAACCTCTCAAGATGTATATTCTCCTATAAAACAAGGACAAGTCCATTGTAACTTTGGGTCTGCAATCCATGTCTAGCTCCTAAAACTGAAGTCTGTGAGATTTCACACTGATAATGCTTATCTGCCCAGGTACAGAACACAGACAAGATGAGATCAATCATTCCTCCACCTGCTCACTCCTTCCTACATGTCTTCCCCCTCCCCTTTAAGGAAATGTGTAAACGCCAACCCTCCTGAAGCTCTCTTTAGGTAACACCAGCCACTGGCATGTCTGTGACTCATAGCTCTCCTGGGTGTGCCTTTAAGCAATGGCTTGATTAACCTTGATGAACTGAGACTTTTGCCCCAGTCACTCATTTTGGCTTGCAGGATCATACAAGAAAATAAATGCAAAGGTGTTTTAGAGAATGTAAAAAGTTATCAGAAAATACTAAAATATTCTCCTAATCTGCCATACAACATAGTCTTAGTAAAATAAAAAGGATGTTTCCTGCATTTTCTAAGATTCTTATAGTTTGAGGTTTTATGCTTAGGTCTTTGATCCATTTAGAATTGATTTTTGTGTATGGTGATAGGCAAGGGTCCTGTTTCAATCTTCTGCGTGTGGTCAGTCAGTTTTCCTAGCATGGTTTACTGAATAGGTTCTCCTCTTTGCAGTGGTTATTGGTGGAGGCTTTGTCGAAGATGAGTTGGTTGAGAAACTGAGGTTTTGCTTCCAGAATCTCTTTCCTGTTCCATTGGTCCATATGCCTATTCTTGTACTGAAAGAGTAAACTTGGGTGAGGTGGACTGGTGCCTGTGCCAGTGCCGCAGGAATAATGCAAGATAGCAACAAGGAAGAAAGTAGAAAGAAGTAAAGTTTATTATTCACCTTTCACAGATTGGAAAGCGGGCTGTCATTCACAGGTAAGTGTGGCATCGAAAGGCCAAGAACTGGGTATATTTAAGGGCATTTGGGGTAAGGGGGTTTAGGCCCAGAGGAATGTCTAGGGCTGCAGGTCTTTGATGTTGATTGTAGCCACATGAGTCTTAGATGTTGACTTCAGCCAGACATTAGCATCTCAGGCCCTCGTGGTAGGCTAGATGGCAGCAGACAGGAGGAGGGGGTTTTCCTACAAGAGGCATGTCAGATGTTTGTAATCTACAAACTCCATTACCAAAAGGTGGTCTTATTATCATTTCTATGGTTTTGGCCAGCTAAGGGGTGATCTTTGACCTTCCACCTTGGACAAGGAACCTGAAAGTTTCCTAGAGATTATTATGCTAAACCATGAAATGAAAGGTTGGGCTGTTGGACTGTCCTTGTCTTGCATCTGATGGAGATTTGCCGAGGAGGTGGGGTAGGCTGCCAGCTTGGCCTATGAATGTCTGAAGGCTTCCTAAACCCTGCCTGTTGGAAATTGATCTAACCTGTGCTAGATTCAAAGTGTGTCAGGAGTAAAGTCTAAGCAAAAATGTCTGTGCTGAGGCCAAAAGACTATGCTAAACTAAATTTATTCTAGGTATCTATAGGTACCTCTTTTCATGTACCAATATCAGGCTATTTTGATTATTGTAGCCTTATAGTAAAGTTTAAAATCTGGTAGTGTGGTACCTTCCACTTTGTTTCCTTTGCTAAGAATTGTTTTGGCTATTCATGGTCGTTTATGTTTCCATATGAATTTCTGTATTGTCATTTCCAGGTCTGAGAAGAATGATGTTGATAAATTTAATGGGTATTGCGTTGAATCTGTAGATTGCCTTTGGTAGGATGGACATCTTAACAATGTTGATTCTTTCTATCCATGAGCATGGAACATTTTTTCATTTGTTTTCATTTTTTCATTGTCTTTTTGGATTTCTTTGAGCAGTGTTTTGTAGTATTTATTGTAAAGGTCTTTCACTTCTCTGGTTAGGAAGATACCGAGGTATTTAATATTTTTGTGGCTATTGTGAATGGGATTGTGCTTTTTATCTGGTTCTCTGCCTGCTAGTTGTTGGTATATAAGAATGTAACTGTCTGTTGCATGTTTATTTTGTATCCTGAGACTTTGCCAAAGTCCTTTATCAGTGCAAGCAGGTTTTTGACAGATTCTCTTGAATTTTCGAGGTATAGAATCATATCGCAGCAAAGAGGGATAACTTAACTTCCTCTTTTCCTATTTGGATACTCCTGATTTCTTCTCTTGTCTAATTGCTCTAGCTAGGACTTCCAACACAATGTTGAACAAGAGGGGTGAGAGTGGGTAGCCTTGTCTTGTTCCATTTTTCAGGGGAAATGTTTTCAGTTTCTGTCCATTTGGCAATATGCTGCCTGTAGATTTGTCTTAGGTGGCGATTACTATTTTGAGGTATTTTATTTCTATGCCTAGGTGTTTGAAGGTTTTTATCAAGAAAGTATGCTGGATTTTATCAAAGGTTTTTTCTGTATCTAATGATATAATCATGTGGTTCTTGTTTCTATATCTGTTGATGTATTTAAATACATTTATGGTCTTGAAGATGTTGAACCAGCCCTACATCATGAGAATGAAGCCTACTTGGTCATAGTGGATGATTTTTGAGACGTGTTGTTGGATCCGACTTGCTAGAACCTTGTTGAGAGTTTTTGCTTCTGGAAATTGGAACTGGCAACCAATTCCTGATCAAAACCCCAAGTGCCCAAATCATAAAAGATAAGATAGACAGGTGGGACCTCATCAAACTGAAAAGCTTCTGCAAAGCAAAAGAAACCAATAAGAGAGTGGGGAGACAGCCCACAGAATGGGGAAAAAATATTTGCCAACTGTATATCTGAAAAAGGCCTAATACAGGAACTCAAACATGCCAAAAGGAAAGAAAGTAGCACCATTAAAAAGTAGGCAAAAAACATGAATAGACACTTCTCAAAAGAAGAAATACGGGCAGTCAACAGACACATAAAAAGTGCTCAGCCTCACTAATCTTCAGAGAAATGCAAATCAAAACCACATTGAGATGCCATCTAACCCCAGTAAGAATGGCCATCATTAATAAAATAAACAACAACAGATGCTGGTGAGGATGCAGAGAAAAAGGAATGCTTCTACACTGCTGGTAGTAATGCAAACTAGTGCAACCTCTTTGGAAAACAGTGTGGTGATTTCTAAAAGAACTAGACATTGACCTTCCATATGATCCAGCAATCCCCCTACTGGGAATATACCCAGAGGAACTCAAATTATTCTACAAAAAAATATCTGCAATGCATGTTTATTGCAGCTCTAGTCACAATAGCAAACGCATGGAACCAAATGTGCTGTCCATTGAAACTGGTCTGAATAAAAAATGTGGTACATATACACAATGGAATATTACACAGCCATAAAGAAGGACAAACATATGGACCTTGCAGCAGCTTGGATGGATTTAGAGTCTATCACACTCAGCGATCTTTCACAGAAACAAAGAACGGAGTACCACATGTTCTCATTCATAAGTGGACCCTGAACATTTACCATAGTACTATAAGAAAGGGATTGGCAGTAGTGGGATATTGCCGGGGTTGGGGGAGGTACAACATCAATAAGCGTACCTCATCTCAAACCAGGCAAAGTGGGGACCAAAGAGAAGCCCAAACTTAACCTGTACTATGACCACTTGTATACCTAATCCTGAATTGTACCCCACTTCTTTAAAATTTAAATAAATTAATAACTAAGAAATGCTCCTGACAATTACAGTCCTTGTTTCTGTAACTGGTCATGTGATGGCAGCTGGTATTCCTAACCACCTTCTTCCACTCTCCATCCCATCTTTCTTTTCCCCTCTCCTGTCTTCTACCCAGGGTCAGAGTAGGGTGGGGTGAGGGTGGGGCCTGGGTGAACAGAAGGGTGACTAGAAACATTCATTCCTGAAGAGTCTGGGACATTTTTAGTTTTGCCTACACTGGCTAGTTGTAGTTTTCCATTGAGCTTAATCCTAGACATTGCCACACTAATAACAGACAGGCCTTTGAAGATTTTTCTTCTCGAACCTTCCTGATTAAACTTAGAAAAAATATTTAAAGTGTTGTGTGAATAGGCTGAAGGGGACCCATGAGGGTAAGCATATTGAGATGATTGTAAGAGCTCTGGGGGAAGAAGATGCTCCCCACCTGTTATTAGTTGTGGTGCATATGGGACAGGAGAAAGCAATTTTAAATTGAAGCAAGATAAGCTTGGGTTCAACAATAAAAAAAGAACGTCTTAAAGAAGAACAGACTGATGTTCCATGGGAGACTGTTAAGGCAGCTTGCAGTGTTCTTCCTGGGAGATCTGCAACAGGAAACAAAGTAATCCCTCTGGAGGCGTTAGGAGAGAGAAATGACCATAGACTGCCCTCCTTTATGCCAAGATTTATAGCAACAAGGAAATAGGCCAAAGGGAGGAGAAAAAAGCTTATTTGAATTCATCTTGCTTAAAGTTTGTGTGCTGGCTATTCAAAATAAATTGTGTTGTGCCGAAATTGGAAGGAAAGTTTTAGGTTGAATTTGTGTTTTGCCCAAATAGATCCAAGCTCTGACTTTTTGGGATGTAACGGGGTGAAGCGTTCATCTGGGGCCTTGTCCTAACAAGCTGGGTCACAACAGGGACAGTGAGATCCTCAGTCCCACTAGTCCTCTTCCCTAGGATCACACAACCCCTTCTTGAACACTGAGCAGCAGGATAGCAGCTCATGCTGGACTTTTTCATAGTGTTTCTATGGGACATGTTATTTCTCTGGCAGGATCCCTGGAAGACCCTCACACTTTAGATCCCTGTCCTCAAGTGTGGGCAATCCCCATGAATAATTTGGTGGTTGACTGAGATTCTTCATCACAGCATAGGATAGGTGAGGTGCCTGCCTGGCTCCAGTCACTCTGTGAGCTGTATTGGCATTTTGAGAGGCTGCATGCACACCCCTAATCCAAATTAGGAGATAAATAAAACAGTCTTGAATCAACATCTGAAGGCTCTGCACTCCCAGGATGGACGGCTCACAAGATATCCGGGACAGAGGCAGGAAGTCTACACTGCAAATGGCAGTCCATGAGGCTTAGATTACTCTGGGAAGCAGCTGTTGAATTCGCAAAATTGTCAGTGATCAAAATAACAATGATCAAGTAGCGCATTTTAAGCAATTTAAAGAAAGATGCGTGGAAGATAAATCTAAAGATATACTCCAAATGCTATTTAGGTATCGCATGTGGTGGGGACTGCAGAACATGCATCTGGTTTACATCACAACTTAGGAGAGGCAATGATCGTGAGATTTTTATCTGAAATGTCACATGGTGGCATAATTAATTAACCTTTTAGTCACCTGGGCCGTGCCCTGATTTGAACGCAAGTATGTCTATAATGGGAAAACTGCTATAAGAAAAGCCTCTGTGAGCCATTGTTCATTCCCTACTAAGAGGCAAAACCAGGTTCACAGCTCTCTGCCCTTTCTTTCAAGTGGCTCTGTGAGTCAATCCTGTGAAGTGGTTTCCTCCCCTTGACTCACATCCTCCAAATTGACCAGTTGTCCCAGTGACATCCCCCACCGTGCTTTGTAATTTTGACTGTGCAGCAAAATGACCTAAGAATTTTTTTTAAAAAACCTTTCATATGAATAATGTGTTTCATCTCACCCAGGGTGAGGTCCATGGGTATAATGTCATAAAGCTCACGGTTGTTCCTAAACCCCAACCAAGGTCAAGAACTGGGGAGCTTACCCAACTCTCCTGCTGCAAAGCCACATCGGAACTTTTATTTTTTCCTTGGTGAACACAGAAATAACCTTGGGATTCCAGACATAATGTTTATTTGAACGTATGCTGAGGTTCTGCTGCCCACACCTGCTAATGGCTACTGCTGTGGAACCTGCATGAACAGCCCACCAACATGAATGCAGGGGACTTGGAGAGAATGGGTTACAAGGAGATAAAGCAAGGGGCTTGTCTACCATATGTGGACATACAGCACGCCAGGCTTGTGGGAAGCAAAGGACAGCAGCATAGAATGGAAATAGGTAAGGAATGGAAATGGGCTAATGTTCTTGCAGCCAGATCTTGCTTTAGTAATGGTTTCTGAGGAAAGGGGGTAGACACTATCAGATCAGCCTTGGGTTGAACTTGATTCTGTAAATGGAACTTAAGTGTCCAAATAATGTCTTACACATTTTATAGAAAATGTGAAAGAGAAAAGCCTCTCTGTTTCTAGTGATAAAACTCTCTCCTGACTGAATCAGGCTGTTTGAGGGAGTCGTTGCTTCCCTTCTCTGTTTAACCTGAGAGTGGGGCACAGGATGAAAGGAGGGTGGATGTTGGCAAACTATTTTTTTTCTGACTTGAGACCTTGTGGAGCAGAAAACTAGTTTCCTATTTTGCAAATAAAAGTCAAGATATGGAGAGAGTTGGGGTGCACTGCCAGAGTTAATTGGAGGGGCTGAGAAGTCAATCGAAGTGTCTCTGACAGCCCCAGTCCTAGGGAGAGGCTCTTCTGAGAGTCCAAGGCAAGTTGCTGATAAAGCTTCTTACTCCAAGCTGTCTGAGTTTGGTGTCACTGAGCTCTGGGGTACGGTGTGTGTGTGTGTGTGTGTGTGTGTTCCCAGGGGGTACAGTGTGTGTGTGTGTGTGTGTGTGTGTGTGTGTGTGTGTGTGTGTGTGTGTGTGTGTGTTCCCAGGGGACTTCCAACCCTGGGGTAATGTGGCGGATGAAGGCGTACTATTTCCTACTCTGCCCACTACACTCTCATGAGTATCTCTTCAAGATTCTGAGAAATAAATGTATTGAACGAAGATGTTTTTTCCTTTTTAATCTTGCTCTAAGTTATATATCTCTTCCTGTATAATTAGTAACCAGAGAATAATTATTCTGTCATTTGTAATTATAGTATATGCCTATAGAATGTTTTCCTTAATTTTAAAAAAATTGTTGAGAACATCCTTCAACTCTACCTTCCAAACTATATGGAAGACTGGCATGCTCCCTCTGGAAATAGAACCTGGTAATAGCCCTCAGCTTGCAGATTTGGTATCCAGGAGAACATCCTCAGTCTCCTGCATGTGACTTCACCAAACTTGGAGAATGGCAGCAGATATCCCATGTGAGAGCTCTCTGTGCAGGTGGTGCACCCCTACTCAGGCATACCACGCTGCATTCTGAACCTGTGAGACATTCTCCTCAGGTGGGGGTGGGTTGGTCAGAGAGTAGTTGGTTCTGAAAAGGTGGCTTTAAAATTTTCTTTAAAATGTTATTTTATTTTATTTTAGATTCAGGGGTACAAATGCACATATGTTACATGGACATATTGCGTGGTGGTGGACATTGGGTTTCAGCTGACCCGTTCCCCTGATAGTGAGCATTATACCCAATAGGTAGTTTCTGAATCCTAACTCTCCTTCCCGCTTCCCTGCTTTTTAGTGTCCTCAGTATCTATTATTTCCCTCTCTGTGGATATTAAGCTTCTGGATAGAAGTGAGAACATGCAGTGTTTGGTTTTCTGTGTCTGAGTTAGTGAACTTAGGATGACGATCTCCAGCTACATCCATGTGCAGCAAAGGACATGATTTTGTTCATTTTAATGGCCGTTTAGTATTCCATGGTGTATATCTAGCACATTTTCTTTATCCAGTCAATCATTGGTGGACACTTGTGTTGGTTCTATGATTTTTCTATTGTGAATAGTGCTGCAATAAGCATGCATGTACAGGTATCTTATTTACCTAATAATTTCTTTTCCTTTGGGTAGATACCTAGTAGTGGGATTGCTGGTCGAATGGTAATTCTATTTTTACTTCTTTGATAAATCTCCGTCTGTTTTCCATAGAGGTTGAACTGGTTTACAATCCCATCAATAGTGTTTATGTTCTCCCTTTGTTCTGTAACTGCACCAACATCTGTTATTCTTTAACTTTAATTATAGCCATTCTGATGGGTGTAAGATGATATCTCAATGTGATTTTAATTTGTGTTTCTCTGATAATTAGTGATGTTGAGCATTTCTTTGTATGTTTGTTGATCACTTATGTCTCTTCTCCTGAGAAGTGTCTATTCTTGTCCTTCGCCCACTTTTTGATGAAGTTGTTTGATTTTTTCATGTTGAGTTGTGTGAGTTCTTTATAGATTCTGGGTATTAGTTCTTTGTCTGAGGCATAATTTGCAAATATTTTTCTTCCATTCTGTGGGCTTTTTGTTTACTTGTTGATTGTATCTTTTGCTGTGCAGAAGCTTTTTTGTTTAATTAAGTCCCATTTGTCTATTTTTGGTTTTGTCTCAATTGCTTTGGGAACCTTCATCATAAAATATTTGCCTAGGCTGATATCCAGAAGAGTGTTTTCTGGGTTCTCTTCTAGGATCTGTATAATTTCAAGTCTTACATTTAAGTCTTTAATCCATTTTGTGTTAATCTTTTGCATATGGTGAGAGGTAGGAATACAGTTTCATTCTTCTGCATATGACTAGCCAGTTTTCCCAGCACCATTTATTGAATAGGGTGTCTTTCTCCATTGTTTATTTTTGTCAGCTTTGTCAATGATCGGGTGGCTGTAGGTGTGCGGTTTTATTTCTGGGTTCCCTATTCTGTTCCATTGATCTATCTGCTGATTCTTGTACCCATACCATGCTACTTTAGTTACTGTAGCCTTAATATAATTATTGACTTAGTATAATTTGAAATCAGGCAGTGTAAATGCCTCTGCATTTGTTCTTTTTAACTTAGGATTGCTTTGGCTTTTGGGGGTCTTTTTTGATTCCATATACATTTTAAGATTTTTTTTCAGTTATGTAAAAAATGATGTTGAGATATATATGTGTGTGTGTGTGTGTATACATATATATATATATTTTTTTTTTTTTGAGTTGGAGTCTCACTCTGTCACCCAGGCTGGAGTGCAGTAGCATGCTCACGGCCACCCCAGCATCAACCTGCTGGGCTCAGGGTAATCCTTCCACCCCAGCCTTCCAACTAGCCATAACTACAGGTGCGCACTACCACACCTGGCTAATTTTTTATTCGTTGTAGAGATGAGATCTTGCCAAGTTGCCCAGGCAGGTCTCAAACCCGCGGGCTCAAGCAATCCACTCGCCTCAGCCTCCCAAAGTGCTGGGATTACAGGCTGAGCCACCGAGCCCGGCTGATTTGCTATTTTGATAGGGATTTTTTTACATCTGTAGATTGCTTTGGGCAGTATGGTCATTTTAAGAATATTGATTCTTAAGATCCAGGAGTGTGAGATGTTCTTCCATTTGTCTGTGTCATCTACTTTCAACAGCCTTTTGTATTTCTACTTGTACAAATCTTTTACCTCCTCGGTTAGGTATATTCCTGGGTATTTTATTTTTTTACATGTGGCTATTGTAAATGGGATTGAGCTCTTGATTTGTTTCTCAGCTTGGACGTTATTAGTGCATAGAGATGCTACTGATTTTTTTTACATTTATTATTTTTTTTTAATTCTGAGACTTTAATGAAGTTGTTTATCAAGTTTAGAAGCCTCTTGGAGGAGTTTTTAGGGTTTTCTAGGTAAAGAAAAATGTCATCAGTGGACAGGGGTAGTTTGACTTCCTCCTTGCTGATTTGAATGCCTTTTATTTCTTTCTCTTACCAGATTGCTCTTGGCTAGGACTTCCAGTACAATGTGGAACAGGATTGGTGGCTTTAAGTCTTTAAATACTAAGGATCAATTATGTGCAAAATGAGGGAGCTGGGAGAAGAAGTCTTGATAAAATCCCCAAAATAGGTATATAATTTCAGAGAATTAGCCCAGAGCAGCCTCTTTTCCTTCCACAGTGCCCACCCAGGTCCACGGCCAGGGCAGTCTTTGTCCCTAGGGAGGTGGGCACAGGGCAATATTGGCCAGGGACTTGGACCTAGGAATCTTCAAGCTGTTCTTGCAGGGTCTGGGATGTGGGGAGGAAGGAGTAGGACGGGTCAGCAGCCCAAGACAAGGAAATGGATCAGCCTCAGTGCAGACACTGAGAAACCAAGGTCCAGAGAGGGTGAGGTTTACTCTGGCCAAAGACAGGCCAAGATCCCAGACTCCTGAGCCTTCCTGTGACTCAGTCCTCCTTACCAGGGGCCTCTCATAGACCAGGACCTGGGGCCCTTGCAGGATGAGCTCCTCACTCTTCCTCCTGCTCATTCTAGGGATGATTCATTTTCTAGGAAGGTGGAGAAGACCCAGAAGCTTTTATGTCCCTCCCTGACCTATGCACCCTCTTTTATTCACCTCCAAAATGCTGGGGTGGAAGTAAGAATGGCCACTCAGACTGTGGAGACCTGAGGTATTGTCCCCTAATGTAAATATAGTCTTGGCAACATTAGAACTGCTGAAAGTCAAGATTTCTTTATTGCTTAAATTAAATCATAGTCTCTCCCAGTGTGGCAGGATGAGGCAAATGCTCAAATATATTTCTTGTATGATTGAGTGAATAAACACAGAAACACATGTAGCTGGTTCAGGATCAGCAGTTGGCCTCACCTGGGCTGACTGAATATCTCCCACTAGCCCAGCGCAGAAAGGGGGCGGTAGCAGTTAAAGGTATTTCCTTTTGAAAAGCAAGCTGCAAGCTTTAAAGACCCGCCAGGCAGGTTTTGTTTAAGAAAGGCCAAGTGGCCAGAGACTGGCCATCTCATGGAAATGCAAAAGAGTAACTAATTCACAGGCTTATACAAAACCCCCCTTCTGAAGTTGACGTTTACAAGCCTGCAGTTCCTGAAACCATTTGTTCTTTGAAAAATCTGATTTTGCTGAGTACAACCTTGTAAAATTCCAAAGGAAATATGTAATCACTCAGCACGACCCCCTCCCTTACCTAAACAAGGGTATAGACCCCACTTCTCCTGTTCTGGGGTACTCGACTTGGACGCATTAGTCCCTTGGGCTGGCTGGGATGGCCAGTGTAATAAAATGCCACTTCCTATAATAGTCTCGGTGTCACGATCTCTCTGTTTTTCCTGCTACACCAGCAACCCTAGAAATGTGGAAATCAAATAAACTCATAAAAATGCCTTTAAAAACATTACTTAAATTTACATTTGCACCGTTACTCTTATTAGAGGAAGCAACTGGTGTGAGCGTTAGGCTAGGAGTAAGTGATTCTGGATTTAAGTCTAGTCTGTAACATACCAGCCTACTTGGACTTTAAATTTCTCATCTTAAAAATAAGCAGGCCAGAAATAGCTGTTGTCCTGCCCATTCAGTCATCATCTCACTCATTTAACAAGCATATATGGATCAGTGACTTTGTACCAGATTTTGTTCTAGATACTGAGATTCAGCATTGAGTGTCAAACAGCTCCTGACCATATGTCATTCACATCCCAGTGGTGAGGAGACTGATAGCAAATAGGTAGGCAATTAAATAAATAGTTTCATCTTATTTATTTTCATGGGCTGGGCTCAGTGGCTCAGCCTGTAATCCTAGCACTTTGGGAGTCCGAGGCAAGTAGATTGCCTGAGCCTTCAGGTTCGAGACCAACCCGGGCAACTTGGTGAGACTGTGTCTCTACAATAAATAAAAAATTAGCTGGGCATGGTAGTGCACGCCTATAGTTCTGGCTACTTGGAAGGCTGAGGTGGAAGGATTGTCTAAGCCCAACAGGCTGACACTGGGGTGGCTGTGAGTGTGCCACTGCACTCCAGCCTGGGTGATGAAGTGAGACTCCAATTCAAAAAGTAAAATAAAATAAAATAAAATTTATGTACATGGTGATGCTGATATTAACAAACCTACTGCACTGCCAGTCCTATAAAAGTGTAGCACATACAATTATTGGTATAGGTTAGGTGGTCATCCACTCCAAATATGTTGAAATGTGATCCCCAATGTTGTAGGTAGGGCCTAGTGGGAGGTGCTTGGGTCATGGGAGGCAGATCCCGTATGAATGACCTGGTGTCATTCTTGAGGTAGCTAGTGAGTTCTTGCTCTATTAGTTCACTCAAGAGCTGGTTGTTTAAAAGCACCTGACATCTTCTCTCTCTTTTGCTTTTGCTCTGGCTGTGTGACAAGCCTGTTCCCTCTCCTTCTTCCCATGATTGCAAGCTTCATGAGGCCTCACCAGAAGCCAAACTGATGCTGGCACTATGAAGAATCCTGAGCCCAAATTAAACTTCTTTTCTTTTGAAATTACCTAGCTTCAGGTATTTCTTTACAGCAACACAAAACAAACTAATGGAATTATGTACAGTACATAATACTTAATAATAATAAATGACCATTTTACTGGTTTATGTATTTACTGTCCTATACTTTTTATTTTGATTTTAGAGTATACTTCTTCTGTTTATCATAAAAGATAACTGTAAAAGAGCCTCAGACAGGTCCCTCAGGAGGTATTCCAGAAGAAGGCATTGTTATCACAGGAGAAAACAAAGCCTTGTGTGTTTATTGGCTTGGAGGACCTTCCAGTGAGACAAGATGTGGAGGTAGAAGATAGTGATGTTGACAATACTGATCCTGTTGTGCAGGCTTGAGCTAGTGTGTGTGTGTGTGTGTGTGTGTGTGTGTGTTTGTGTGTGTTTAACAAAAGAGTTTGAAAAGTAAAAAAAGTAAAAAAATTAATAAAAAATATTATAAAATCAGGATATAAAGAAAAATATATTGTGCAGCTTTGCAATGTATTTGTTTTAACTGTTATTACTAAAGAGCCTAAAAGTTGAAAAAATTAAAATTTATGAAGTAAAAAAGTTGCAGTGAGTCAAAGTTAATTTATTATTAAAGAAAGAAAATTAAAAAAAATAAATTTAGTATAGACTGTATATAATGCTTATAGAGTCTACAGAGATGTGCAATGATGTCCTAGGCCTTCACAGTCACTCTCTGACTCACCCAGAGCAACATCCAGTCCTGCAAGATCCATTCGTGGTAAGTGCCTGATACAGGTGCACTGTTTTTGTCTTTTATATCATAAGTTTACTATAACTTTTCTACACTTAGATATGTTCAGGTACACAAATACTTGCCATTGTGTTACAGTTGCTTACAGCATACGGTGTAGTAACATACAGTACAGATGTGTGGCCTGGGGCAACAGGCTACACCATAAGGATGGAAGGAGGAGAAAAGATACAGCCCCAGGTGATTCCATAAAAGCAGGAAAGGCAGGGGCAGGGGAGGCAACAGAAGAGAAGAAGAAGGAGTTGGCTGTGGGGTGAAGGAAGCCAGGACTGGGTGGTGCATAATGCTGACTGCTGTTAGGATGTGATAACATACAAAATGTGATTGCTTTTGATAATTTCTAAGCACTATTTAACTGCTGGTCTCAGTGGATCCCTAGGTATAGGCAGAGAGAACAGCTGGCCACAGCACTGAAAAAGGGATGATGAGAAACTAATTCAGCAGTTCTCTGATCCTGGAGAAAACTCAGCCAGAATCTGAATAGGAAGGAGAGGAGAGGCATCTCCTATAGCCACCGGGACCACAGCTGCCCCTTTCCCTTACTTGCTGTGGACCTTCTCCCTCTGTCCTTTCCTCCTTCACCACTGTGAGGTACTCCTTCACATATTTCACCACTCACTCTTTAATTTCATGTCCAGACCTGGAGATGGGGTAGCTAGGTGGAGAATGACAGAGTCAGAGCCCATGATGTTAACTGGGTATTTACAGACCCTCTCAACAATGCTATGGTATAGGACCAGGAAACCCTTGGAGAGGACTCTTCCCAGCCACATGTCAGCAAAGGCCCAAGACACAGAGATCAAGTGGATGCTTCAGCACTAAGGGAACACTGCTGAAGGACACAACGGAAGACATGAGTTCATTCATTATTTTGTGTTGATGCCATTGCAGTTATGTCACTAGAAATTTGTTTTGTTTGGGGATTTTCAAGGGGTGTTTTACTTTTAACTGAGTTAAAATCACATTCAGGAAGATACACTCAGGCCCAGCTTATGATGTTTCTGACAAGAAGAAAGATCCTTTAAAAAAATGTATTTTGGCTGGACATGTTGGCTCCAAATGTAATCTCAGCACTTTGAGAGGCTGAGGTGGGAGGGTTGCTTAAGTCCAGGAGTTTGAGACCAGCCTGGGCAACATAATGAGACCTTGTCTCTACAAAAAATAAAAAAAATTAGCCAGATGTGGACTGAAGTCCTGTGTTCTTTGCCTCTAGGTTTCCAGCTGCAAAGGTTTGATACCCACTTGGTATTTATTGTTTTTTCTAATCTGATAGTAAAGAAAAGAAGCTTCACAAAGGGCATAGGACATTACCTGACATCATCTCTAAACCTTTGTGAAAGGTATACTGTGACCTCCAAGTCCTGCCCTCCTTTGACATTCACAGAGTGCTGAGTGTTCTCACAATGCAGGACACAAAGTCAGTCCTGGATCACCACAGAGCAGCTGAGCTGCAGTTTCTCCTTTTGTGATGACAATAGTAATCCTACACTGACAGCCATCATTTTCAAGAGTTTACTCTATACCAGACTGGCACTGTGCTTTATGTCCACTCTCCAATGTAATCAACATATCAATACTGTTCCCATAAAAAGACACAGTAACTATCCCCAAATCACCAGCTGGTACATGGAGGAGCTGAAATTCAAATCCAGATATGGTCAGTTCCCTGGATACTTTCTTATCTATATTTCATAGCCTAAGGGATGTTGATGGTACTGTCTACACCAAATGGTGTCAGCAAATGAAAGTGAATACACCAGTCATACCAAGAAATGGGCTTGTGGTTATGTATTCAAAATAAATTCCAAGATAAATTCTGAGCTGTGTGCTATTCCTTCTCCCAGCCCATCCTTTCCAGGATTTTACCACCTCTACCCCAGCTGGTCACACTGGGTGTTTCTGGTGGTGACCTCGACCAGTCATTTATCTCCTGGGTTGGTTGCCTATTCAGACAGAGCATATGGATCCCTGTCACCCCCTCATTAAAATTTGCCTGGTTTAATGGTATTTTAACTTAATGCTTCAGACTTCATTGTATTGGATATTTTTTTTTCCTTCTTTATATGAGCACATTACCAAGAGACAAAGGCTTAAAAGCAGAGAGTTTTGAAAGAAATAAAAAATACGGTGAACGAATAGCACTGTTGAATGGAAAATGGAAATCCTCTGATGGCAAGCAGGATGGCATCTATGGTGATTATTATGGCAACTGATACTTGTCCAAAGCTTCACTTAAATTTAAAATCTAATACTGTCCTTTGGAGTCTTGTCAGGTTTAGGATATCTAGTAGTTATTGTCAGAGTCCTTGATCATTTAGAGGCTATTGTAATGTTTAGAGCTGACAAGTGGAGAGGTTTCCATCTGAAGACAAGACTGGGGATGGTGAGAGACAGAAGTGGACAGCATGGCATCATGGCTCTGCTACCACTTCATGATGGGGAGGATAAGCCATGTGACTCATTCCAGTTCATCCAATATCTTTAGATTGGTCCTATGTGGAAAATTTTTTATTCAAAAAGTGATTCTAATACCATCTATGATAAAGCCCTCCTCCTCCCTCCCTACAACCAGGTCGTCTCTTTTGCCTTCTCCAGCAGCTGCTTGTGGCACATCCCATAAGTGGTTGTATTGGTTCAGGGCTTTTGAGTTTGGGTTTGTTACTGTGACACTATAAGCCTATTGAGGATACAACCGTTTGTGTCCCCAGCTGCTAGTGTGTTACTTAACTTAAAAAAGTCCCTCTATAGATGTTAGCTAACTTGAATTACACTGAATTGAACAGACACAGGGGAACCAATACAACTTGGGGAGGTGTGGATAGTCTCCCCTGTCCCAGGGATAGTTCCAAGAAGCCGGGGACCTACAGGTTTGTTTCTACCAAGGATTGGGACTGTGCACGTGGCAAGTGTCATTTTAGAGGACCTGACCTTTGGTGATAGGAGACACTCAAAGACTTATTGCAGCAAATTTTGGTCCTGTCTTTGAGTCTTCCCTCATCTCATTCCCAGGCAGCTAAAGGGCAGTCTTCAAGCCTATATTCTTGTCAGATTCTTCATCTTTCCTAATAGTGTTTCCTCCTATCCAGGTCCCTACAGAATTTCTCACCTAGCCATCAAAGGAGGCACAAAGAACAGTTAGAAGGCACTTCAGGTATTTGTCAGGTGTGTAGCACCATCTCACTGCTACTGAGCAAGTTAAGAAATTGCCCAAATTGTGTATCGATCGCTAGCTAAAAACAGATCTTCAGAAAGTCCATTTGCTGCTTTTATAGCCTCACCTTTTCTGATTTGAGTTTTGGTAATATACCCTAAGCTCACACTGAGACATGCCCAAAAGAAATAGACTATTTATTGACCTATTTCCTCATACAGTTATAGCTGAGAACACAGAATGTCTTTAGTAAAGGTGGTCCATGGAGAACTCTCTCTGATCGACAACCGAGGAGAGGCTGTACCTCTTCACAGCAAACAAACAAACAGTAACCTTATAGTCAACATGGGGCCCACTAATAATAACTTCCTAGGGCCCCCAGATCATAACTCCACAGAGTCTTGGACTATGAAGTTTTGCATACTAACTTCTCTCCTGACTTCTGTTTTTTCTCCTTCATTTACTTTTTCCTTTTCTTGGTTTCTTTATCCACTTATTTTACATCTTACTTTGTCTTGCTTGATTCTACAAATCCTTAGAAGCTGTCTTCAATTCTATCTGAAACTGGTCAGAGTATAAATACACAAATGTTTAAATAATAATAATGTACCCACGTGGCATTGTTGTCACAAATATCGCCTTTGTCTTGGTTTAACCTCTACAGCTGAGGGAGAAAGGAAACAACATCTACATGCAGACAGCTGTATTTGGTGCTTTTCTTTATATTATCTTACTTATTTCTCACAGTAACCCAATGAAGTTATTTCCCCTGTGTTACAGTGAGTGAATTGGGTCTAAGAGAAGTTAAGATAGTGCAATCTGGTTGAGAAACTGTTATCAAACAGATGAAGAATCAAAAATCAGCTTAATGTGAGGATTAACCCCTAAGCCTCCATTTCCTCACACGTAAAATAGGTATGAAAATACTCCAGAGAGTTAACCGCAGGGGGAAGTCTTCCAGAGAACAATGTGCTGAAGGCCAGGAAACTGAGAGGCTTTTCTGTAAAGAACATGATTACAGGGTAAATTTCCTCCCATGATTATATTTTATTGCAAAACCATTAGGATAATATTGCTATTCTTTCCACGCCAGTGGCATCTCTGCCTAAAAACTAGTTGTGTGTATAAGACGAAGGTTGAGAGGGAAGGGGCAAAGTCATTTGCTAAGGTCAGGCTGAAACCTTCTGGTTCCGCTCACTCCCCATCCATTGGCACCCCTCTTTATTCAGGAGCAGACATATCCTTCCCATCTCTTGGAAACCCTGAGACTGAGATATACAAGCTACCTCTGTGTGATGAAATAAGAACTACTGTGCAGTAAGTCCCCTACATACAAATGACTTCCATTCTGAGAGTACGTCTGTAAGTCCAGTTTGTTCAACAAAGTTAGCCTAGGTACCCAGCTAACACAATCGGTTATACAGTATTGTACTGTAATAGGTTTATAATACTTTTCACACAAATAATACACAAAAAGCGAACACAAAAAACAAACACAACATATTTAATATTACAGTGCAGTACCCTGAAAAGTACAGTAGTACAGTACAGTACAACAGCTGATATACAGGGACTGGCATCGAGTGAACAGGCAAGAAGCATTACCGACTGCAGGAGGTAGAGGAGTTAGGAGATGGTAGAGCTGAAGGATCATCAGCAATAGGAGATGAAGGGCAAGCTGCAATTTCACTCATGTCTGACGTGGATGGCACAGGTTCTGGTTCCTTGCTGGTTCCAATTCTATATACTCTCTTGAAAAATGATTCAGTGATGTCTGGGTAGTAGTTATTTTTTTCTTATCATAGATGACATGTTGGCACTGGATTGCACTCTGAATGGCTTTGCAACCTTCATGTACCATTCTACATTCAGGTCCTGTGCCTCAAAAACTAACAGTGCCTCCTCAAATAAAGAAAATACCCTTGCCTCGAACCAAGCAAAGTCAATGATTTTATGACCTTGTAGATGTTATAGTCCCTCCAAAATTGTCACAAGGGGTTCCTGATTTGTTATTCGCCTTTACTGCCTGATGAAAAGTGTGATGTAAATAATATTTCTTGATAGTAGCATAACTCCCTGGTCTGTAGGTTGGATGAGAGAAAGAGTATTCGGTGGCAGATGTACTACTTTGAGGTTGGGGTGAAAGTCATCCATGAATGGGGGGTGGCCCAGAGCATTGTCAAGCAGCAAAAGAATGTCAAAGGTGTTATTCTTCTCCAAGCAATATTTCTCTACCTCCAGGATAAAGTAGTGGAAAAACCAGTCCTGGAAAATGGCCTGTGTAACCCAGGTTTGGGGGTTACTCTTCCATACAACAGCAAGAGAGACCTTGGCTAGGTTTTTAAGAGCTCTTGAGTTCTCTGAGACTTCAGCTTCATATCACCAGAAGTACTGGTGGGATTTAGCCTATCCTTGACTGCTTGATAGCCTGGCATCAACTTTTCCTCCTTACTGATGTAACATTAGTCTGTTATCCTCTTCCAGTACAATTCTGTCTCATCCACATTAAAAACCTGCTTGGATAAATATGCACCTACATCAATAATTTCTCAAAGCATTTCAGGAAATTCCCAGGCAGCTACTGTATCTGCACGTGCTGCCTCACCACTTCCTTTTACATTGTGAAGATTGGCTCTAACATTGAACCCATGAAACAAATCATAGCTGGCATTAAAAGACGCACCCTCTGATTCTTTGCTGTGTTTCTTCTTCAAGTCTTCATAAAGGCTTTTAGCTTTCTCTTTAATTTGTCTTAAGGTAAGTGGGACTCAATGCTCATGCTGATCCTGCATCCAAACATTGAAAAGTTTCTCCATCTCCTCCATCGCTTTTCCACACTCCTTCAATATTATTGTCAACATCATCAGCATAGTAGATTTCACCTGTTCCATGAGTTTCTTCTTGTTCTTTAGAATTGTGCCAATGATTGAACAATTCATGTCATAAGAACAAGAGATGTCTATCATCTAACTCCACTCTCTCAATTATTTTCACTTTTGTTTCCATTTTATCGCTTGGCACTTCTTAACAGTACCAGATACATCACCGCTGCTTTTACGCTTGCTTCCAGACATCCTGGGCTTGAAATAAAGAGATTGTACTACTGCACTCTATACGATGTTATATAGTAAAGTACACAAAAGCTTTGAAGGTTTACAACTTGAAGGTTCATATGTACCTTCAAGGCTCATATGTACAGTAAGAGACTTACTGTACCATGTGTCTCTAAGACTAAAAAGGTGAACAGTTGCAGAGTGTCTTGTGAGTACATGGTTCATGTAGAATAACCACTTCAATCAGTCCAGAAGTTCTATAGAACCTTATTGCTGAGGAGCTGTGTGTTTATGAAGAAGTTTAAGGGAGAAAGTGTGACTTAGTCTATGTGACTTAGTCTATGGAAAAAAAGCATGGTTCTGGTGTCAGGAATTAGAAAGTGGCTCAGATCCCATTTCTGCCACATAAAAACTAGGTCATTGTGGAGGTTCTCAATTTTCTTATCTATAAAGTAGTGTTGATGATTCTTCCTGTCTGCCTTTAGGGCTGTTATAAGGATAAAATGAGATATTTTAAGTGGAAGATCCTTTTCAAAATCTAAGTCAGAGTACAGATGTCAGTTGTAGAACACAGTGTCTGAGAGAGTAGCATTTGTAGTTTATCTGTTTGTGTTTAAATCCCAGCTTTGCCACTGGTTAACTGTATAGTCGATTGTTTTGATTAACATCACTATGACTCAGTTTCCTCAATTATAAACTTCAGTAAACATTATCATTTCAAAAATTTGTTATAAGACTTACATGGGTTAATACATGCAAAGTTCTTATGTTAGTATCTGGGACATAGTAAATTATATTTATGTGTTTGTTGCTGTTATTATTGCTGCTTGCTGCTACAGTTGTTATTGCAACTATTGTTATTTGGTATGATTGTATATCTCACTATTGATCTGAGTGGAGCAGTGGCTCTATCTGTGGTTACACCATGCTTCAAGAAGCCACCATATGAATAGGATTCCATGTCAATTCTTCCTGTGGTATTAACAGAATCATGAGATATTGGAGCTAGATAGGAGCCACTCTCTGGGAGGCTCTATGTTAAGTTGCAACACTGCACCAATTACATTCCCATCTGCAGTGTGTGAGGGTTCCAACTTCTCAACACCATTGCCAACACTTAATATTCATTTAATAGCTGGGCATGGTGGAACATACCTGTAGTTTCAGCTAGTTGGAAGGCTGAGGTGGGAGAATCGCCTGAGCCCAGCTGGTGGAGGCTGCGAAGGCCGTGAGTGTGCCATGCACTCCAGTCTGGGTGACAGAGTGAGACTCCTGACTCAAAAAATATATATCATTTAAAAAGTATGAAGTAGCATGTCATTGTGATTTTGATTTGCATTTTCCTAAATTCTAATGAGATGAAGCACCTTTCCATATGGTTATTTGCCATTGATACTGTTCTAGGAAAAATGTCTATTTAAATTTTTTGTTAATTTTTAATTGGATTATTTGCTTTATTTTTTTATTTTTTATTTTTTACACCAGACCCTTACCAGGTGTATACTTGCAAGTATTTTTCCTATTTTGTGCATTGGTTTATTACTTTTTTCCTGTTATTCCAGTTTCATTTACTGAAAAGACTATTCTTCCCTTATGGAATGGGCTTGGCATCCTTGTTAAAAAAACAGATATTTTTCTGTGTGGATATTTTTTCGAAGTGTCAATTTTATTTTTTGGTTTATATGTCTGTCTTTATGCCAGTACCTCACTGTCTTGATTACTGTATCTTGGCTCTATATTTGAAATATGTATTCCAACTCTGTCAAATTTTTTCTTCTTTAAGATTGCTCTGGCTGTTTGGATTATCTTGAATGCCCGTATGAATTTCCAAATCATTTAGTTCATTAAAAAAAGACAGTGTATACTGCTAAAGCTATACAATATCAACCACTCTCCCTTTAGGTCCAGGGACTATTGTGGAAGAGGTGGGTACATGAATTCCTAAGGGCCAGCTGTGAAGGATTAAATTAGTTCAGACCCTCCAAATCAAAGATGTGTATACAGGTGCCTATACAGCCAACACAAAACTTACAAATAAGTTAATTTTATAACATTTTGACTTTGGTTTTGGTTCTTATAAAAATGTTAAGCTTTAACAAGTGCCTGCCCACTTCCATTTCTGTCTGGCTTAGGACATTTAGTTGTCTATAAGTCTTTTGACTCTAAGTCCCTTGGCTATAGTGGTCCCACCAAGGACTATGATGATCTAGGGCAGGTAACCACATCACCCTGGCAACAATATGGGTCAGAATACAAACTTGACCATCGATACTGCCTCTGATATATCTTGACCAAAGAGGGGAAATATAAACTAGAAAAATGAAAATCCTGAAATGCCTCCTCTCCCACCAACTGAATAAACTCCATCTTGGCCAAGGGAACCCCAGATAAATCTTAAAATTTTAGTTAATGTCCATGATTGAACAGGAGGTCAGAAATGCCTCATTATACCCTCTCTCTTTTGGAGTCTAGACATAACAACTGACAAGCATTAATGTTATTTTATTAGAGATCATAAAATTGACAGTGGGGAACAAGCTTATTAACTTATTTCTTCTCACATTAACACCATTCTGCAGGCAGTAGTCATATGGACTATGTCATCCATTTTCTATAGAAATGGGATGGGATTTGACAGTAGGGAGTGGTAAACAAGTACCTCATCCTTAAAATGCATTTTAAAGTATTTTTTTCTTAATGTGAACATTTTTTATAATCTTCTTTTCACCATGCCCACTTACCTAACCTCATTCTTGCTTAGAAATCTCAGGAGCTAATCTTAAAACAGCCTGATTGTGGGACCCTCCCACTTAGGGGATTCACAAGATAACCTAACTGCAGCTGAGATAATACCAAACACCTCTGGGAGGATCACTACCAAGATAAGCCATCAAGACACACACTGTGTCACACATGCATTTTTCCCAAGACCAAGTTTCCTTTTTAAACTGTTGCACTCAGCCTAAAAATCTGAAATAGTTTCACTGAAGTGTGAATCTGGCCATTTCCCCATATGCTGACTTTTGGAATAAAGCCATTTTCCTTGCAACACACACACACACACACACACACACACACACACACACACACCCTGAAATGTAATTTTGATTAGGATGGCAGATTTAAAGATTAATTTAAAACATGTAACCTTAACTGTATTAAGACCTTTAATATATGAAGATGAAATGTGTTTTCATTTAATTAGATCTTCTTAGATTTATTTCAACAGTGTTTTATAGTTTTCAGTGTACAACTCTTGTACTACTTTGGTTAAATTTATTTCTGAGTATTTTTTTTCTTTTAATGCTATTATAAATTGAATTTTATTCCATTTTCAGAATGTTTTTTGCTAGTTTATAAACATTTAATTGATTTTTATTTTTATAGATTTATTTCATAGTCTATCTTTGTTGAACTCATTTACTGTCTATAGCAGTTTGTGTGTGCATTCTTTAGTGTTTTTCATGTATTACATTATGACATCTATAAATATAAATAGTTTTATTTCTTCCTATCCAATCCAGATCTGTTTGATCACATTTTATTGCCTGGCTAGGACATACAGTATAATGTTGAATACAAGTGATGAGAGCAGAAATTCTTGCTTCGTTCATGATCTTAGGGGAAAACACTTAGTCTTTCAACATTAAGTATGAAGTCAACTGTGGAGTTAAGTTAAGGAAAATGACTTCCATTCTTAGTTTGCTGACTGTTGGTGTCATAAAAGTGTTGGATTTTGTCAAATATTTTCTATCTTTTTTGAGGTAATCATGCCTTCCCCTTTTATTCCTTCACTGTAATATATTACATGGGCTGAGTTTTGCATTGTTAAGATACATTCCCTAAGTTATGATGCAAAATCCTTTCTATATGCTGCTGGATTTGATTTGCTAGTTTTTGTTGAAAAACTAGCAAATATTTATAGAAGGAATGTTGCTCTGTAATCCTTTCTTGTGATGCTTTGTCTTAAGTTGGTATCAGGCTAATATTGGTCTTATAAAATAAGTTAGGAAGTTCTCTTTGCTTTTCCGGTTTTTTTTTTTTTTGCTTTGTTTTTTGTTTTGGAAGAGTTTGTGAAGCACAGGTGTTAATTATGTAAATGCTTGAGAGAATCTACCAGTAAAGTTATCTGTTTAGGATTTGTCTTGTGGAAAGTTTTTTGACTTTTTTTTAGATTGGAAAATGTAGTTTATTTAGAAAGTAAATGAAAGAGAGAGAGAGAGAGAGAGAGAGAGAGAGAAGATTCATCTCCCCAAGGTAGGGGAGGGGGCTAAAGCCAGGAAACATGACGGCCATAACTCAAAGAGCCACGTGGACACTCCAGAGTTAAACAAAGTAATGGCAACTGGCTGCTTGAAATAGAATCCTTTTCAAACTTTCTCATTGATGGGGGAAAGTTGTTAAAGTGATTGGGTGGTGGTCTGCTCCACGTCATCACGGATAGCAGGTATGCACAGGTGCTTACATCAGGTGATGGACAGCAGGCAGACTGGTGGGTTAGTCAGACGACAGTTGACATGTTGATGGGGTCTGTGTCAGGAAGGACTGATTAGGTTAACTTGTTTATGAAACAAGCTGGGGAAGAAGTTGTAAAACAATTATCAATAACTACCTCTGAGAAACTGGTTCTGTCCTTGGCTAGAGGATTAGAGAGTAAATTAAAGTGAACTGCTAAAGAAACATCACAGTTCTAAGCAGTGTTAAAATGGTTGCTCATTGGGTATATTAGTTCCATGTTATGTCCTTTCCTTTCCCCCTCTTATTACTTTAAAATATTCTTATTTGTACCATCTCCCGCTCACCTCACCGGTATTGAGGAGATGCTTAGGGCAGATGCTTCTCTCCAGTGAAAGGGTCCTGACATTTTAGAATACATTTCAATGGGGGGAGGCCTTAATCACCCATCTTGGGTTTTCCATGAGGAGTAATTCTAGAAGGGAAGAGAGATTGGTCTTAAGAACAGTGTCGCTGGGCTCGGTGGTGCAGCCTGTAATCCCAGCACTTTGGGAGGCCGAGGCACGTGGATTGCCTAAGCCTGAGGGTTCTTGACCAGCCCGGGCAACTTGGCAAGACCTCGTCTCTACAATAAATCAAAAATTAGCCAGGCGTGGTAGCACGTGCCTGTAGTTCCGGCTATTTGTAAGACTGAGTCAGAAGGATCACCAGAGCCCAACAGGTCGATGATGGGGTGGCCATGAGCTTGTCACTGCACTCCAGCCTGGGTGACAGAGTGAGACTCCAACTAAAAAAGACACAAAAAACAAATAAACAAACAAAAAAGAGTGTCTGAGAGGCTCAAAAGAGAAAAACAACCATCCACGCCTTCAGTCAGTGTCCAGGGCAGATCAGTAAAATTAGTGTGAGGAAGTGAGAACAAATGAGATAAGGTGTCCCGTGGATCTCATCATCCCATTGGAAGCAGGCCTTCTGGCTAGTGGTAAGTCTGCTCCTGTGCATGTTTGGAGACCCACCACCAGAATTTCTCGCAGAGGGCTGAAATCCCAGCAAAAACTACCAAACTGAGAAAGTGTCCTCTGAGGTAATGCTCAAAGACTTCCTATCAAGGAATAGGGTAGTGCATGGAGAGAGAGATTGGTCTTGAGAGCAGTTCCAAAAATGCTGGTAAAAGAGACACATGCAGTAGCTAGGATGCTTTTACACAGGCAATGAGATAGTAGCCTCCTCAGGCTCGCTTTCTGACCTTGTAACAGGGATGGAGAGGCATATGTACTCACTAGTGAAGATGTAGTTTCATACTAGACAAGACTGAAGTGACAGGGAGAGGTCTGTTTGATGTAGCTCATCGCAGGCAATAAAAGTAAGAGTGAGTAGCAGAGAAAAGGATTCAAGCACCTGGTCTCTCTCCACAGAGAGAAACTTGAGCTGAGAAAGAGAAGAGTGGGAAAGAGAGCAAGAGTGCAGCATGTCTGGGTGGAACCTATAAAAATGTTAGGTTAAAAATCCCTGTTGGGGCAGGGCGCAGTGGCTCAAGCCTGTAATATCATCACTTTGGGTGGCCGAGGTGAGAGGATTGCCTGAGCTCACAGGTTCAAGACCAGCATGGATAAAATTGGTGAGACCTCATCTCTATAATATATAAAAAAATTAACTGGGTGTGGTAGCGTGAACCTGTAGTTTCTGCTACTTGAAAGGCTGAGGTAGAAGGATCGCCTGAGCCCAGCTGGTCGACCTGGGGTGGTCATGAACATGCCACTGCACTCCAGACTGGGCAAGAGAGTAAGACTCTAATTTAAAAAAATAATAATAGTCCCAGTTGGGCCTCTAATATGTAAGGTCAGGCCTGACAGGGATATGTGCAATCCGGTGCCAGAAGAAACATGCAAAGAATTGCACAGAGGTTACATTAGAAAATATAGTTTATTTAGAAAGTAAATTAGAGAGAGCAAGAGATTGAGAGAGAGAGAGAGGAGAGTCACCTCCTCAAGGCAGGGGAGTGGGCCAAAACCATGAAACATGGTGGCCATAGTTCAAAGAGCTATGTGGATACACCAGAGTTTAACAAAGCAATGGAATTTTGTTTTGTTTTTAATTATTATTAACTCAATATTTTTAGTTGTTATATTTATATTTTTTATTTTTTTACTGAATCAGTGTTTGGTAGTTTGTGACCATCTAAAAATTTGTTTATTTCATTTAAATTACTTAATTTGTGATAAATAATAGTTTATAGTATTCTCTTATAACCTTTTCTATTTCTTTCATGTTGGTAGTAACATCCTCTTTTATTTTTTGTTTCATTAATTTGAGCTCTCTCTCTCTTTCTCTCTCTGATCAGTGAGTTAGAAGTTAGTAAATTTTGTTGATATTTAAAAAAACTCATTTAAATTTTTTTCTGTTTGTTTCCTTGTTTTTTATTTTGTTTATCCTTACTTTAATCTTAATTATTTCCTTCCTTTTGTTCAGTTTAGATGTAATTTGCATTTTTTCCTTGTTTTTTTATATTTTTAAAAATTAGGTTATTGTTTTGAAATCTTCTTCTTTTTTAATAAAGGCATTTATAGCTATATATTTCTTTCTGAGTTCTATTTTCATTGTATCCCATACGGCCTAATCTGTTGTGTTTTTGTTTTTATTATCTTCTACTTATTTTATACTTTTCCTGTGATTTCTTCTTTGATAAGTGGTTATTTAAGAGTGTCATAAGTCCCAAATATTTATATTTACCAAATTTCCTTCTGTTATTAATTTTTGTTTTGTTTCATTGCAGTTGGTAGCATACTTTGTATTGTTATGACTGAGTAAGCAAGAAGAAGATACTCCAACAAGTTGAGTTTAATTAATTAGAGTTCTTTATTTGCGTGTGGGTCAAGAGTAGGCAAATGCCAGAAAAACTCTTGACAAATTGGTACAGTTTGTGACAAGCTTTTATAGGTAAAATTTGCAGCATTGACTACATAGCAACTTTGTGACCATAGCAACTATTAACTAACAACTTGACAACCAAATTGGGAAATTTGATTGTTAGGGAGCTTTGATTAATTTTATGTCCTAGGTATAGCCAGTGCCCAGAAAGTCCCTGGAGTTCTGCCATTAAGATATAGTTTAAGGTAGTTAAATAGAGACAAGGAAGAAGAATCATTATACAATGGAGTTACCTTGGTTAGGTTACTAACAGAATATAAGAACAAACTATGAAAATGTCAAAGCGTAACATTTGATTGCAGTTAACAAAGCATACAATCACATGGAACTTATGACGAAGGAGTTCTGTAATGGTCAGCAGGCAACGGTCAGCATAACCTACCCAAAGGAGACAAAGCTGGGGGTCTGTGGTCATGGGAATGTTACTATAATTACATGTAGGCATTGATTCTTAGGTCAGGCAGGTAACTAAGATGAAAGTTTTGAACAAAATGGAGTAAGCTGGTTAATATTATTTTGCTAGGAATTTGATTTTATTAACTGATTTAGCTCATTTCAGTATGATTTCAGTTTGTGTAAAAAATATTAAGCTTTCTTATATAGCCTAACATGTGGTCTATTATGGAGAATTTTACACATTTAAGAATAATGTATTTTTCTTCTGTTGGGTAGAGTATTCTTAAGATGTCGGTTAGGTCTAACTAGTTTATAGTATTGTCCAAGTGTTCTATTTTTTTACAGTATGCAGTCTAGTTTTTAATCCATATTGAAAGTAGAGTATTATACTCTTCAACTATTTTCCTAAATTGCACATTTCTTTCTTTAATTATGTCAGTTATTATCTCTTGTATTGGGGGATTCTGTTGTAAGGTACATATACATTTATAGTTGCTTTATCAACTTGATAAATTGACTCTTTTGAACCTATAAATTACCTTTATTTTATACAATTTGTGTCTATATTGTCTGATGCTAGTATAGTCAGTTCTGCTCTCTTTTAGTAACTTTTTTATGGTATGTAATTTTCATCCTTTTACTTGCTACTTATTTTGCCTCTGAAACTAAAATGAATTTCTTATAGACAGCATGTAGTTGGATCATTAAAAAAAATTTTTTTCCACTAATATCTGCCTTTGCTTAAAGTGTTTAATCCATTTGCATTTAATGTAATTGTTTATAGGTATGATTTATGTGTCCACTTTTCTATATGTCTAGTACAATTTTGTATTTCACAATTCCTCCTTTATTGTCTTTTCCTGGTTTGTGTTAAATAGACATTTTCTAGTGTACCAAGCTAATTCCCTTAACATTTCTTTATATATACATTTAGCCAGGCATATACCTTTTATTTTTCTTTTTGAGTTGGAGTCTCACTTTGTCGCCCAGTCTGGAGTGCAGTGGCATGTACACGGCCACCACAGCCTCAACCTGCTGGACTCAGGTGATCCTTCAGTCTCAGCCTTTCAAGTAGCTGAAACTACAGGCACACGCCACCAAATCCGGCTAATTTTTTAATTTATTTTAGGCATGAGGTATCGCCAAGTTGCCCAGACTAGTCTCGAACCAGTGGGCTCAGTCAATCCTCTCACCTCGGCCACCCAAAGTGTTGGGATTATAGGCATGAGCCACTGTGCCTGGCCTTATTTTTTAGTTATTTTCTTTTTTAAAGATAGTTTATTATAAAGATGTGGGGGTCCAATTCAGGGTTATGTATACAAACATTGATCATGCAGTTATGCTTATGGATGAGGTATGCCCTCCCTCCCCTAGCAGTTTCCCTCAGCTGCTCATCCCAACCCACTCCTCTGATAGTTTCCCATTGCATTGCAGCATATTTTATGTCAAATTATAATCATTTATGTTGTATTTATTTCCATTTGTTAAGTACTTACTATATGCCAGACATGTAAACTCTGTATTAAATTTACAAAAACATTTGTTACAAAAACAACAGCAACAACAGCAAATCTTCAAGTCTTAAAAGTCTTCAAGTATTAACAGTCTTCAAATTAAAAGAATAAGTTTTATAATTTTATTTATTTTTATACAGATGTTAGGTACAATTCAGGGTTACGTGTACAAAAATTGATTATGCAGGTACCCTTGTTGACGAGGTATGCCTCTCCCTCCCCTAGCAGTTTCCCTGAACTGCCAATCCCACACTCCCTCCTCTGGCAGTTTCCCACTACTGCCAGTCACTTTCTTATAACATTATAATTGTTCAAGGTCCATTTATGAGTGAGAACATATGGAACTCTGTTCTTTGTTTCTGTGATAAATCACTGAGTATGATCGACTCCAAATCCATCCAAGTTGCTGCAAAGTCCATATACTTGTCCTTCTTTATGGTTGCATAATATTCCATCATGTGCATGTACCACATTTTTTAATCCAGTCCAGCTTCGATGGGCAACACGGTTGGTTCTATGTTTTTGCTATTGTGAATAGAGCTGCAATAAACATATGTGTGCAGATATCTTTTTCGCAGAATAATTTGAGTTCCTCTGGGTATATTCCCAATAGGGGAATTGCTGGGTCATATGGAAGGTCAATTTCTAGTTCTTTCAGAAACCGCCACACTGTCTTCCAAAGAGGCTGCACCAGTTTGCATTCCCACCAGCAGTGTAGAAGCGTTCCTTTTTCTCCACATCCTCACCAGCATCTGTTGTTGTTTGTTTGTTTTATTAATGATGGCCATTCTTATTGGGGTTAGGTGGTATCTCAATGTGGTTTTGATTTGCATTTCTCTGATGATGACTGAGGCTGAGCACTTTTTCATGTGTCTGTTGGCTGCTCATATATCTTCTTTTGAGAAGCGTCATAGTCACCTTTTAAAGGGGCTATTTGTTTTTTTCCTTTTGGCATGTTTGAGTTCCTTGTAGATCCTAGATGTTAGGCCTTTGTCAGATAAACAGTTGGCAAATATAATTTCTCAGTCTGTGGGTTGTCTCCCTGCTCTCCTGATGGTTTCTTTTGCTTTGTAGAAGCTTGTTAATTGGATGAGGTCCCATTTGTCTATCTTATTTCTTAAGGTATTGGCCTTTAGGGTTGTGAATAGGAATTGGTTCCAAGTTCCAATTTGCATAAGGGTGTCTCCTGCGCTTTCTAAGATTCTCTTAGTTTGAGGTTTTACATTCAGGTCTTTGATCCATTTAGAGGTAGTTTTTGTGTACAGTGATAGACAGGGGTTCTGTTTCAATCTTCTGCATGTGGCCAGCCAGTTTTTCCAGTACCATTTACTGAATAGGTTCTCCTCTCCCCAGTGGTTCTCATTGGAGGCTTTGTCAAAGATGAGTTGGTTAAAGAATTGAGGCTTTGCTTCCGGAATCTCTATCCTGTTCCACTGGTCTATGTACCAATACCAGGATGTTTTGATTACTGTAGTCTTATAGTAAAGTTTGAATTCTGGAAGTGTGATACCTCCTGCTTTGTTTCTTTCATTAAGGATTGTTTTAGCTATTCGTGGTTGTTTATGTTTCCATATGAATTTCTGTATTGTCATTTTCAGGTCTGAGAATGATGTTGGTAATTTAATGGGTATTGCATTGAATCTGTAGATTGCCTTTGGTAGGATGGACATCTTAACAATGTTGATTCTTCCTATCCATGAGCATGGAATATTTTTCCATTTGTTTGTGTCTTCTTGGGTTTCTTTAAGCAGTGTTTTGTAATTTTCATTGTAAAGGTCTTTCACTTCTCTGGTTAGGAAGATGCCAAGGTATTACATTTTTTTGTGTGGCTAATGTGAATGGGATTGTGCTTTTTTTTTTTTGAGGTAAAATAGACTCATTTAATAGGTAACCCTTCTTATACATTTTTTTTATAATCAGTATTTTTTATTATGATATTGTGGGGTACAGTCAAGGATTAAGTATACAAATATGCTTCATTCAGGTACCCTTGCTGACAAGAGGTGTCTTCCCGTCCGCAGACAGATATTGACTACTATTAATCCCATCTTCCTTCCCCTCACCCCCATAGTTTCCCTTCTCTGTCAGTCATTTTCTTGTAGTATTATATTGGATGTTCAAAGTTCACTATATGAGTGAGAACATGTGATACTCAGACCTTTGTTTCTGTGAGAGGTCACTCAGTATTATAGATTCTAGTTCCATCCAAGTTGCTGCGAAATTCATGATTTTGTTCTTTTTTATGGCTGCATAGTATTCCATCATGTATAT
>CAUYQG010112587.1:0-11110 GCA_963574415.1 Tarsius wallacei | reverse complement strand
GCACCTTGTTTATACCCCATCCATTCTCTTTTGCTGAAGAACACACATAGTTCATAACTAAGAAAAACTGGACAGAAAAAATCAGTAGGTTTTATGAACTGCATAAACTTTTTAATGTAATTTAAGGAAAAAAATCGTGCCAAAAAATGATACTTCAAAGATAACAGAAGATTCAGAATGTAATGGGTCACAAAAATTCCAAAAAGACCACACTGTAAAGTTGTCTCGCTAGAGTGCAGTCTGTGGTATATTGAATTAACATTGTGTTTTATTTCAGTGGGGTTATGGTAGGGAGGATTATGAATAAATGCCACCGTCCATTACCAAAGAGTGGCTTGAGGGTTTATCCTGAAAATCCAGTTCTGAACAAGCCGCACACCTCAAACAATCTGTGGAATACGGAACCCAACTTAGTTAGAGAAAACCTCAGACGTCCTTCGGTCCACCCCTCAGAAGGCTCTGCGGCATTCATATGAGCCCCAGGCAATGCTTCCATCTTCTTTGGTCCAAGGTGAAGGGTCATGAAGGGAAGCGGTGTCTGTCTCCTCATCAGGGGAGAGCGGCACCACCTTGGGCGGTAGGTCGTTGGACACGGTCATGAAAGGGGTGAAGGGGTAAGGAGGTGGGGCGGGGTACCCGGGAGCGTGGTGCAGGTCCTCCAGGGCATGCAGCGAGTAGGACTGAGCCCCAGCAAGGGAGGCCCCCCAGCTCGCGCCCCTGTGCTGGGCGGTGCTCCCGGACTCGAGCTGGGAAAGGCAACTCGTGCTGGGTGGCAAAGTCTGCAGGGCTTCGGCGGGCACAGGGTCTGGCTGGCTGAGACCATCAGGCATCGTCTGCTCCCATGAGTCCCTCTGAGGAGAATGGAAAGGTCACTGGGGTTATGCATTGGATGGCACTCTGATGGCTTGGTGGGTGCTACCAGGCTGTGGCTCCCGGAGTAGCCCTGGGCCATCTCTCTGCTGTCAGAAATCTCATTATCAGGCAGCCCTTCCCTCTGGCATTGGACACCAGCAGTGAAAGTTTTAGTTCCTTCCCACTGTAGAATCAGATGTGCTATATCCTCGTATATTGAGATTCCTTTTCCCAGGAAGCAACATTCACTGAGTGAAATGCAAGAATAATAAATGCAGATCTGTGCAACATTTTACTGTTTACGGTGCACTATGTCTTGCATTCTTTTTGAGGCTTACATTACTTGGGGTGCTAGAATACCCTCTACGCCATGGAGAAGGTTGGCGCCTGGTCTGCTCCTGGAAGAAGTAGGCCTCCAACTTGTCGGTGAGCTTTTAAGTAGGCTAGGAAGCCTACCCTGCCCCTGTGAGCAGAGAAAGGAGTCTCATAGGCTTGGGGCTGGAGATATTTGGGTTCATTCATGGTTGTGACACTGACTACCTTCCTGGTTCGGAGTCCCTCACTTTGTTCATCTATAAAGCGGGGCTTTCATAAACATACTGAGTTGTTGCAAGTATGAAATGAACAAGGGCACATCGAAGTCCCCGGCACAGATAGGTACTTAATGATAATTCTCATCCCCTCCCTTTTGATTAAAATCCCATCTTTAGAGACTGATTCCTTTGTGGTGGAGGGCATAAGAGTTTTCTTTAACGTGTGTAGTCTTCACGTCTTAATGGACTCCCCTCTGTGGAAGGACTGAGGGAGAACCAGGTTCCATGGGGATAGAAATAGTGTGGGGGAAGGGAAGTCAGGGAACTTGGAAAGCAGAAGTTGATGAACTGCCTAAACTTTTTAATGTAATTTAAACTTTAACTTAAACCTGCCCTGGGAGATAATGGCCTCACCAAGCCTGAGATGGCAAACTTCAGGGTGCTTTCTTTATGGTCTGGAGGGATGATGCTGACTTCCACTGGTGGGAGGGGTGAACTTCTGGCAAAATCAGTAGGGTGTTCATGAAATGGATATAAATCTTGCCTGACAGTGCACCCCCCCCTCCCCGCCCCCCTCGTCAAAGCCCTGGACAGACGCTCTGGTTTCCAGGGGCCTTTGAGCAAGGCTCCCTGGGAGGGTCTCCTGGCAGGGCCGGCCGGTCCCGGCACCTCCAGGCAGGGGTCTCCCAGGGGGAGCCAGAACCGGCTTCCACCTGCTTCCAGGCGCAGGGACCGGGCCAGATCTCCACCCCGGACCCTCCCCCGCTCCCTGGCGGCATACTCACGAAGACCAAGTGAGCGGGGTCGCCGGGGAAGGGCGGCGGCAGGAGCGGCGGCAGCGGGGAGGCGCCGAACAGGGACCCCGCGCTGGGGGCGAGCGCCTGGGCGCGGGGGTCCCCGTAGGGCTCCGCGAGGTAGGGCTCCAGGAGGGCCGCGTGGCTCGGGCCCGCGGGGGACTCGCAGGGAAAGGGCTTCGCCACGCTGGAGGCGTAGACGTCGCCGGAAAACTGTTTGGGGCTGTGGAAGTCTGAGTCGGATAAGAAGGATCTTCTGACACCGTAGTAACCCGACATGGCAGGTGAACCTGTGGCCAAAGGAGAACACATGGGCCGAGCTTTCCTCCCGGGAGGGGCAGGCATTTCCCGGAGCCGCCGAATCTCTGCCTGGGAAAGCGAGTTCTGAACGCAGGCCCGACCCCAAAGCCCAAACGTCTTGAAAAGTGGGACGTGTTCCTGCATTCGCTCTTTTAACTGTTCCAGCAAAAATAACGACTGTGTTTAAAGTTCACCCTGCCAAGAATGGCCCTTACTAATAAAACAGCAACAGATGCTGGCGAGGATGCGGAGAAAAGGGAACGCTTCTACACAGCTGGTGGGAGTGCAAACTAGTTCAGCCTCTATGGAAAACAGTGTGGCGATTTCTGAAAGAACTAGAAATTGACCTACCCTATGACCCAGCAATCCCCCTTCTGGGAATAGGCCCAGAGAAACTCAAATCATTCTACAAAAAAATATACCTGCACACGCATGTTTATTGCAGCACTATTCACAATAGCAAAAACATGGAACCAGCCGTGCTGCCCATCGAAAAATGTGGTACATATACACGATGGAATATTACGCAGCCATAAAGAAGGACAAACATAAGGACTTCACAGCAACTTGGATGGATTTAGAGTCTATAATACTCAGTGATTTATCACAGAAACAAAGAACTGAGTACCACATGTTCTCACTCATAGTGGACCCTGAACATTTACCATAATACTATAAGAAAGGGATTGGCAGTAGCAGGGTACTGCTGGGGTGGAGGTGAGGACACAACATTAATACGGGTACCTGATCTCAAACCAGGCAAAGTGAGACCAAAGGGAGGCCCAAACTGTTCCTGTACAATGTCCATTTGTATTCCTAATCCTGAATTGTGTCCCACATCTTTAAAATAAAATATAGTTTCAAAAAGTAAAAAATAAAATAAAATAAAATTCACTCTTGGCCTCTAGGGGCGAGTTGGCTTTCGACTACAGTAATGGTTCAGTCATTCATGGATTGTGTATCATCTTCCAGGTGCCTGGCGCTGTGCTGGGCTTAAAGAGACCAAGAATCTCTTGGCATTCGCATTTTTAACGAGGGAAGCATCTTTTTCACAACTTCCGAGTGAAGGCCCCACAGACACAGGGCCCTGAACAAAAGTCTGCTTCTGGGCTTCGCTGAGATGCAATATCTCCAGATAAGGTGACACATATGGCCCTGCCTCAGATCAGAGGCAGTTGGTACTCTGTCTTATAAGTCTTTGCATACTGAGCTCCACCGCTGTGCAGGCCTGGATGCATGGCCTGATGAGATTGCTGCACTGAAGCCAATTTTAGAGGCCCATAACGTTGCCTGGTGTTGGTAAGTTTCGTGTTATTTGCTGCCCTCTGGTGGCCGTCCCCAACCCTTGTCTCAGTTCACCGCAAGTCGAGGAAGAAAGTGCCTGGCACAGAATGTTTCCCTTAAGAGAAACGGGGAAATGCTGAAACTGACAAGAATCTCATTCAGGGTAAGGCCCGCGAAAGGTTCCAGATCTCGTAGCTCAGCTGTAGCAGAGCAGACATGATATTTTAGAACATGTTCAGGGGCATAGACTCAAGGTCTGTCTAAATGATGGTTTAATTATTCCAGCTGCTGTGGGTTGTGGTCTAATTAGCTGAGACCCCATTAGCTGACACCCTGAAGTCACTAAAGGGCTTGAGCCTGGGAGAAGATGCAAGGTCTTGTTCTCCTTACCTTCCCCCAACTGCAGTGGACGCTTCCAAGCTTCTGACTCTGTGTACTCAGAACTGGCTCACCCCACAGTGTGGCACTTATTATTATGCTCATTACTCTGTCACCCGAGTCACGACTATCTTTCCAGGCAAGCTGCAAGCCCCTGATGGCAGAGCTCATGCCTTGTACATTTTCCATAAACTCAGTTGTATAATATTTTGTCCAACAATGGCATGTGCATTTGATCATTCAGAGGAAGAAATCAAAATTCTCTACCAAAACTTACAACATGAGCCCACTCACTCCACTCTTATCTTAAATTCTGTAACCCAAAGCTTCTAATCTGCTCATTTACTTGAAGGTTACGATTGGGGTTTTCATTATAAGCATATGTCCCTGGAGGGGAAAAAATCTGTGCCACTGAATATTACTATCAATAAATAAGGCTCTGCTTCTGTGAATTTATATCCACGGGAAATGGCTAAGGCTGAGATGATGTAAACAAGATTTTCAGACTCTCATGTCTATATTTTCATTTTCCAGACAAAACAATCATGAAGAGAAAAACCCCTCTTAAGCATTTCTTTTTCTCCTTAAAAGGAGGAAGAACAATTCTATATGGAAAGAGAGGTTATGGACTTTATTTTCTTTGTAGCAGAGAGCAGATTTCAATGAAAGTAAATATGATTGGGAAATGCAACACGCATGCATTTGTATACTTGGGATCTTCTATTCTTCTTATTCGCTTCTTTCATCTGAAGGGAATAAAACTACTAAGAAGGACTGTGCCACCTCTGAGTGTGAGACCCAGGAGAGATTGTCTTCATGTGTGTGTGTTTGTGTGTATGAGTGTCCAATGCTACTATAAGAAGGCCCTGTTTTCATCCCCACAGGAGTATTTAATGAGACATATGTATTGAAATGAATTCAAATGCTGAACTAAGAGCCTGGCAGATACAGAGCACCCAATAAATGGCGGTTGCACTGTCTGCTCTTAGGTTGCTTTCTCTTTCTGTTCTGAAGCAGGTTTATCATCAATCAGATCATGGTGTCAGAACTTTGGACTTGTTAAAACTGTATCAAGGGCCTCACTGCTATTGCCTTTGCCCAAAAAGCTTCAGCAGAGCAGGGGATCAAAAAGCTGCCTTCAAGACAGAATAAATTGGAACTTGAGAAACGACTGAATGAGGTCTGTCTTCACTGATTGCGTATTTTAAAAATAACAATTTAAAGGAGCAAAGTTCTGAAAGAGCTGTAAGGCAGTTATAAAAGAATAGAAGACCGAGTGCTTAATTTAAACTCGAAAGGGATTTAATTGCTCCTTGAGTTGAAGTACTCACCTGGCATCTGCACAAATGGAGACTGGGAGGAACAGACACTGCCCTGGAAGGCAAACAGAATGCAAGTGTTTTTTTCTTTAGCAGAAAGTTTGAATTTAATTTTAAAAAAATAGGAACACATTTTACAAGCTTTCTTTTCTATACTCAGAAATATTAGCTGGAGAATTGGGTTGTGGAGTGGGAGGCAACTAAGAGTAAGAATTCAACTACCGAAGAACATAGTTTTACAAGGCACAGAGAAAAACAAACTTTTAGATTCCGGCAACCATGCCAAAAAGCACCACTGGCTAGATGAAAAGGAATAATTTATCCTTTGATTTTTTTATTGTTTCAGTTAATATTCCCTCATCAAATATATTAAGTGACTATACATATGGAAATATAGTAGTCCCCTCTTATTTGTGGGGCATACATTCCCAGCCCCCCAGTGGATACCTGAAATCGTGGATAGGACTGAAACTGATTTTTTTTGCTTCCTTATTGAGAACTTTCGCCTTTCCATTTAAAGGAAACACTTCATGTCTTCTCTTTGGCACATCCAAATTGCCAGCATACTTCTCTTGTACTTTGGGGCCATTAGGAAGTAAAATAAGGGTGATGTGAACATAAGTACTGTGATACCATGACAATAGATCTGATCACCAAAGCGGCTACTGAGTGACTAATGGGTGGGTGGTGTAGACAGTGTGAATCCACTGGACAAAGGAAGGATTCACATCCTGGGCCTCATGGAGTGGGATGGAGTGAGATTTCATCATGATATTCAGAAACACATGGCATTTAAACACAAACTGTTGATTTCTGGGATTTTCTATTTAATACATTTAGACCATAGTTAACCATGAGTAACTGAAGCCTCAGAAGGGGAAACTATGTGTAAAGGGGACCGCTGCATATATGTATGTGTATACATATATACTCTTGGCATTTGACTTCAGTGTCACGTGACCACTTTCCACTATCTGCCTCCATGTAAAATGGAAGATCCATCAACTCTAGGGTTCTTGACCGTGACTTGTCCTCAGTGCCCAAAACAGCGTGTAGTTCATAATAGATACAATAAAAATAAGTGCAATGAAGATACATTCTTTGAAGAACCCACAATCTAGCGAGCATGGGAGATTGGGGGATGTGGTAGGTTGAATTATGTCCCCTCAAAAGGTATACTGAAGTCTTAATCTCTGATGCCTTAATCCCTGGTATTTCCAAATGTAACCTTATTTGGAAATAGCATTTTTGAGGATGCAGTTACCTAAATGAAGATGAGGTCATACTGAATTAGAAATGACTGAATATGACTGATGTCCTTATAAGAAGAGGAGCGGGTCACAAAAGACACAGGCATAGAGGGTGAAGTTCATGTAAAGACAAGGGCAGAAATTTGAGTGACACAACTTCAAGCCAAGGGACACCAAGGATTGCCAGCAACCGCCAGAAGCGAGGAAGAGGTAAGGAAGAATTTTTCCTCCGAGGCTTCAAAGGGAGCGTGACTCTGCTGACACCTTTACTTTAGATTTTTAGCTTTTAGAACTATGAGACAAAAAAACTTTTGTTGATTTAAGCTGTCTCATTTGTGGTAACTTTTTACTGCAGCCCTAGGAAAAGATGACAGGGGTGATTGATTACAAAACAAAATATTCACTATCGTATGAGAAATGGTTTGGTTGGGGTGATGTGGACACCTAAGTTGGTATCATGGGTGGGGTGGGGAACGTACCCTGGAGGACCTCTGAAGAAAGGGTATCCAGGTGTGTAGAACCTTAAAGTATACAAATGCAAATTCTGACTCCAAGATGCCCGGGAGCATAAGGAATTGTTTATTTCTGAAATTTTCCATTTAATATGTCCTGTTAAGAATGTAGCTGTTATGGAAGTTAAGCATCCTCAATATTCATTTTGAATCTAAGTTCTTACCCCTGACCCACATAGAGTTGAAAGAGATTTTCTGGAGTCTCATTCAACCATGCATCCAATGCTGAAATTCTCTGTATGTTACTAACATCAGGTGCGTCTAATTGTCTGTGACAGAGAACTTAGCACCCTCTGAGAAAGGCCATTTCTTCCTTGGGGACCTCTGACTATTTCAAAGTAGGCCAAAAAGAATTAGTTCCCTAATTGTAATCTCTTTGGTGTTTATAGACTAAGCTTAACCCCTTGTCTATAACTTCTTCAACTGTTTGAAGATAAGCCATCATCTCCAAACTAGCTTGGGCTGCTATAACAAATACCATAGACTGGGTGGCTTTAAACAACAAAAATCATTTCTTACAGTTCAGGAGACTGCAAGTCTGAGATCATGGTTTAGTTTTTGGTGAAGGACCTCTTTCTGGTTTGCAGAAGGCTAGTTTCTTTATGTGTCTTCACATGGCAGAGAGAGAGGTCATCCCTCTAGTGTCTCCTATAATCCCATCGTGAGGGATAAGATTACCTCATGACCTAATAACCTCCTGAAGGCTCCACTGCCAAATACCATCACATCAGGGATTAGGAATTCAACATTTGAAGTTTTAGGAGAACACAAACATTAATTCCATAGCACCAAACTTGAATTCTATCTTCTCCAGGCAAAATATCCTTCAACCACTTAGAAGGAGTATAGTATTTAAGAGTGAAGACTCTGGAACCAGAGTGTCAATGATTGAATCCCAGCTCTGCCTCTTATTAGCTGTGGGATCTTGGGCACATGATTAAGTAAGATCATATTTGTTGAACACTTAGAATAGTGCCTGCCAGAATAAGCAGTAAATATGCCTCAGCTGTTATTACTATTATGCATTTTAGACCCTTCAAATCTGTGGTATATTCCTCTAAACATGTTCTGATTTGTGAGTTTTCTTGTTTAATACGTTAACACTTTTAGGTGGCAGAAGGGAACCTTTGGGCATGCAATGGTCAGAAGATTGTCCTTTAACATTTGTATGGGAAGGAAAGGAACAGTGATTAAGCCATAGATGCGCTTGTGTTTGGGCAAGTTTCCTTGTATTTTTATATTTCTGTCTTCCTTATGATTTTGCCTTCTACCGTTATGTAAAACATATACTCTATTTCCATCCTTCATGGTTACCCTTAAGATTTTACCATGCATATATAATAAAGCTTACAACAACATTTTAAACCCCCAGCTGACATTTACAATCCCTCTCCTAATTTACTTGTACATGCTTTTTTCTTTTCTTTCAGCTTGTTTCTTTTGCTTTCCTCTCTCTGCCTGCTTCTTTAGTTTTTTTTTCTTTATTTTAAAGATGTGGGGTACATTTCAGGGTTAGGTATAAAAATGTTCATTATGCAGCTACCCTTGTTGATAAGGTGTACCCCTCCCTCCCTTGGCAGTTTCCCTCAACTGCCAATCCCGCCCTTCTCCCCTGGCAGTTTCCCACTACTGTTAATACCTTTCTTATAGTATTATGATAATTGTTCAAGGTCTGCTTATAAGTGAGAACATATGGTACTCTGTTCTTTGTTTCTGTGATAGATCACTGAGTATGTTAGACTCTAAATCCATCTAAGTTGCTGCGAAGTCCATATGTTTGTCCTTCTTTATGGCTGCATAATATTCCGTTGTGTATATGTACTACATTTTTTTAGACATCATTATTATTATTTTCATTTTATTCTAATACAGTTTTACTTAGCTGTCCACTATTTTCTTTGCTTACTCTTTTTCAAGACTTTTTTTCTAGACTTATTTCCTTCTTCTAAGGTAATTTTTAAGAAAATTCCTTAAGTGTAAGTGTAGGCATGTTGGTAGTAAACTGTTTTGGTTTTTGTTTATTGGAAAATGTTTTTTTGCACTGTCTTTTGACTTCCATGATTGCTGTTGAGAAGTCTGCTATTAAACTTACAGTTACTCTTTGTGGTTATCTTTTTTTCTGATTTTAATATACTCTCTTTTTCTTTCAGGTTCTTCAAGTTCATTTTATATAGAGGCAGATTTTTAAAAAATATCTATCCTGCTTGATATAGGACGTGCTTCATGTATCTGGGGATCCATGTCTTTCATAAATTCTGAAAAATTTCAACAATCATCTCTTCAAATATTGTCTTGTTTTTGTTATTCCTATTCTCTCTTCCTGGGACTCTGTTTGGATATATGTTAAACCTTTTTCTTTTGGCCTTAATATCCCTTAACCTCTAATTTTCTCTCTGTTCTGTATTTTTGGTGTAGGTTTGCATAGGTTTCTTTAGATTGGTATCCGATTCACTAATTCTTTCTTCAACTGTTGTTAATTTGTGGTTTAACTCACACATTGAGTTTTTATATCTGTTATTTTATATTTTTTATTTCTATAAATTTCATTTGATTTTAAAAATCTGCTTGATAATTTTTTATGGTCCCTTGTTGAGTGTATTTTGTATGAGGTAATTCTAATATCTGAAAGTCCTGAAAATTTGTTTGTGCTGACCCATTCACAATGTTTTTTTTTCTTCCTTATAAATTGTTGACTTCTCTGAAACTCATATCTTGTTGACCTTAATCTGTGAAAATCTGGGTCCCTCAACCGAGGCTGCTTTCCTCCAGAAGATTTATGTTTACATCTCTTGGGAGTCAGTTGTCTTTTAGGTTTCCCAGATTAATCCTGAAGTCCCAGGTTCAGCTATTCAACCTTGGCAATAGGCCAAGGACCAGCCTTCTCATGTAAAATCAACTTGTACATCTATCCTCAGGGAACTTGTCTTTTGGGCATGATCACCTTTTCAACATTCAATGCCTTAACTTTTGCTTGAGCCTCTCCTTAATCTCCCAGGCAGCCCCTGCCCCTAATCCCAGTTTTGAATATTTCCCTCACTTACTGCTATCTCAACAATTTATTACAATTTGTTTTATGCAGGGTCCATTTTTTGTTGTGGGAGAGCTCTCCTCACCCCCAGACCATCTAGTCTGCCTAAGACAGAATTAAATCCCTAAGTATGAAACCTAGATGATGTTACTTTCCTAGTGTTTACACAGCCAAAAAGCTTTTATTTTTCCATGATTTCCAACATTTTCCAGCGGAGATTTAAATTGTAATAGAAGTAATTAACAAGCACTTATTTGTAATAATTTCATAAAGACACGACCAGGCATTGCTATGGCCACATGTGTTATATGTATCATCTCATTTGACTCTCACAACCACCCCAGAAGATAAGTAATACCGTTCTCATTTTACTAATGAGGAAACTGAAGCATAGAGAGAATAACCAAAGTTCCCTTTAGGAGAGGGCAGGTTGTGGTAGTTGTGGTAGTGGGTAGGGTTAAACAAGGACCTTTCTGATATTAGAGCATTTTTCTTAACCACCAGACCAAACTGCCTTGCAAGCATTTTAATAACTCAAAAATTAAAAATAGAAAAGCATCATAGATTTAAAAAAAATTAGCATAAAGGAGACTTAGGGACATCCAGAAAGATCAAATTATTATATAAAACCTCACAAACAGGATAGAGTAGAACTGGGTACGTCCCTGGAGATTCACACACACACATACACACACATACACACACACATCCTTTTTTTTTTTTGTTTTTGAGTTGGAGTCTCACTCTGTCACCCAGACTGGAGTGCAGTGGCCGCTCCCAGCCACCGCAGCCTCGACCTGCTGGGCTCCGGCGATCCTTCCGCCTCAGCCTTCCAAGTAGCTGGAACTACAGGCGCGTGC
>CAUYQG010112586.1:0-59534 GCA_963574415.1 Tarsius wallacei | reverse complement strand
TTTTAATGAATGGGAAAGCTGAAGGAAGGTGGGGTTAAGAGGTGTTTCCAAGGCCCAGCCAAGTAAGATGTGGAGCCACTAGCCGGGCGTGGTCGCGCGCGCCTGTAGTTCCAGCTACTCGGAAGGCTGAGGCAGAAGGATCGTCGGAGCCCAGCAGGTCGAGGCTGCGGTGGCCGGGAGCGGCCACTGCACTCCAGTCTGGGCGACAGAGTGAGACTCCAACTAAAAAAAAAAAATAAAATAAAATAAAAAAATAAAAATAAAAAGGAAATTTAAAAGGCTACAAATGTGACCTCAAAACTAAATTCATCACTACCTTGATGGGGGAAGGGAAGTCATTCTTAAATGATTTGGGAAAGCGGAACACAAAAACCAAAGCAGATGACCAATTTTTAAATAAGCTTATGGGAATTCTAATAACAAAATGTATTCTTGATTGGGTCACTGAGACTGTCCTGAAATGGAGTGTAAAATAAAAATTTATGAATTCACCACTTTAATATGCTACCTTGGGAGATCTCCAAAACTCTCAATGAGGAATTCAAAAGTAGTCTGTGTACCACAGATTTCAACATATTATGGTCAATTTCACTGTACTCTACCATGAATGCACACTCCCATGGCTCAAGTCTCTCTTTACAGTGTGGGAAGTCTAAATACTATTGGAACTTGTTTGTCAGCTTTATAACATCTGTACTTCGTGTATCTGCAAGCATACATTTATAGGCATATACCCTCCAGCACTCATTGCATACATAAATATGTTAATCTAGCTGTATGTGCTTTCTCCTATAGAGGATAGCAAGGTGGGTGCCTTGACTTGGAAAAGTGTGTACCTTAGTACCTCCGTTCTCTGTTTGCAAACAATTCTTTTAACTCGTGCAGTTTTTTGCCACGTGTATATAACGGAGCACTCCTATGTCAGCGTGAAGGCAAAAGTTTCCAGCACAGCGCAGGAGATCCTGAAAGTCGTGGCTGAAAAGATCCAGCACGCAGAAGAGGATCTGGCTCTGGTGACCATCACGTTCTCTGGGGGTAAGTTATCTTCTACCCTTGAATACTGATCTTTAGCTGGTTCTCCTCCGAAAGGAGAGAGTTGACATTTTTGTAGAGGAAATGTGCAGCTCATTGGTCCCTTCTGGGCCCTCAGCTGGACGGCCACAGTCACAATAAGAAGCTACTACCAGAAGTGTTTCCATGACAACAGTTGGGTACTGTTGGATACTGAATTTTCTCTCCAGGAACTGAATAGAGAGGCATGCCAGTGTTTTGAAATTCATTATAAAGCTTTTCATATTTTGTGCTCTAGATAAGCCTTCTATTTTCATATTTAAATTAACTTGGGCGATTGCTAAAGAATGAAATTACTTTAGGGGGAAAAAAAAGGTGGCCTTGAACTGGTCATGTTGCAGGCTGACGATTTAATAGTTAAAGACTCCCTGTTGAAAGACCAAGTATACGGTAGGCCGAAAGCTCACAAGGCAGTGTTCCTTCAGTTGAATATGGGGAGTGAGGCCTGGTTACAGCTTCTCCTTCTGTTGGGCCTTATTTCTCCTCAGAGAATGGTTTATTGTCTGTTTTGAATAAGATCACACAGATTACAAGCTGACACTATTGATCCATACAGCCTGAGCAGACCCTTTGGCTTTCACTGGAGCCTGTCAGATCTCCATGTTGCCGGCCTCTTTTTTTGACTTGCAGTCTTTATTTAATATCTCATTAACCCTGAGAAAAACACAAAGAAAGTGATTTAGCATCCGTAGTTGAAAAATGTGAATATTATGTGAACTGACCAACCAGAGATGCAGGCAGGAAAGGGATAAATAACATTCCTATTTACATCTGCAGTTGGGAGATGAATAACAGAATATATTTGAGGTGAGAGTATTATGTGACACGATTTTACCCCTATTGCTGTGTTGCTCCCAGGACAGCAAAATGGTCCTACAAGCCAGTTGATTACAGAGCCCTTCTCCCAAGGCTTAATACATGAGAGTCTTTCCTCCCTGTCCCAGGGCTCTCATTGTACATCCTAGCTAGACGTTATCTGGAAAAAAAAGAGCAAGAATTTGAGAAACATGTGAGCTAAATAAATTTTAATCAGTCAGTGGCTGGATTTTTAATAATGTGTTTCAGACAGGAATGATAAATGTATATCATATTTAATTTTCAAGTGACCAGAAATAGAAAATGATTTTAAGTAGTGTTAAGCTTCATCAAGACTAACATGTGCCTCTCAGGATAGTACCATTACAGAAAGTAACCACAGGATCCCCATCCAGACAAAAGGTGCCAGAGAAGGAGGGTCCCTAAGTGGACTTTGCAGCACACCTGAGACCCATCTCCCTCCAGATCTAACTCGGAGTGAGCCCAGAGTCTCAGGAGACTCTGGTAATTAATGAGTGGCTCTTTCACTACCCAATATCTACTTGATGGCTGTGAAATATCATTTTCACACTCGATTAAGTTAGATTCATCAGGGTGGGCAATGGTGCTGTAATATATATAGACCCATTGCTAATCATCACTAGAAATATCAGCTTATCTCTGGAATGACCCCACAGATTTGGAACCGTGCCATCGTTTTCCATTCATTATTTTTGTCTGGGAAGAACCTTTCTGCCTGTATCTTATATCCCCCCAAACAATAATGTTTTAATGAAGAAAAAAATCAGAACCTAATACATTCTTTGCTCTAGTTATATCATTTTTCTAAAAGATGTTCTAATGTTACTTCAAAAGGAAATGATGATAAGAACGATGTTCTAATGTTACTTCAAAAGGAAATGATGATAAGAACTGTTTTTCTTTTTGTCAAAAAAAAAAAAAAAGTTCTAAGATGTTGGAGATTTGGGGAATTTTTCTAAAAGGAGCCATACCATCATTCTACCTGTTTTATACTCAGAGTGGGTATTTATATGTAGCAACAGTAACCTACCCAGCTATTCAGAAGTTAAAATCCTATCAGTTTTCATCTTTTATAGTGGAGTGACAAACCTGGAAATAGGGAAAATAAAATGTTTTTCAGCAAATAGAAAAATTGCTGACAGAAAGCCATGGCATTTTATTCTATGCAAAGTGAATGACTCTCACCCATTCAGACTGAAGGTATACATAGGCACACACAGGGCCACAGGAAATTACAGCTAAACTCGGAGGGAGCAGATGGAACCCAGAAGTGGGAACTTCAGAACCCAGAGCATGGGGCCATTGGCTACACATATCACTGGCCCACCATTACGGCACTATTGATCTTTATATCTCTCACCTGGGGAGGCTGAGGTGAGTGGATTGCCTGAGCCCGCGGGTTCGAGACCCGCCTGGGCAACCTGGCGAGACCTCATCTCTACAATAAATCAAAAAAATTAGCCGGGCGTGGTCGCGCGCGCCTGTAATTCCAGCTACTTGGAAGGCTGAGGCAGAAGGATCGCTGGAGCCCAGCAGGTCGAGGCTGCGGTGGCCGGAAGCGGCCACTGCACTCCAGTCTGGGCGACAGAGTGAGACTCCAACTCAAAAAAAAAAAAAAAGAGCATGTTAGGTTATCATTTGTATACTCTGTATTCAACAGAATTATTCAAAACAAGACTTTGCATTTGAACAGATAAAGTTATCTGAAAAAGGTATGTGGAATATTGTATTTCCCAGTCATGTTGGATAACTGAGCAGCTGCCTTGAGAAATTGATTGTGTCACAGTGAAATAAACTTCACTAGTACTTCAGTCTACTGTGTGTATTTTATTGTTTTAAAAGGGCCTTTTTCTATGAAGAGAACTATTATGTTATTAGAGGGTTCCAAATATAGTAGAAAATGGTCAATGGATAGAATTAATTTGCAACAAGGGAGATAAAATAGAACAGAAATGTGTAAACGATATTCAGCATCACTAGGCATCAAGAAACACAAGATGCACTGAGAATTTTTGGTTGTAGCAAAATAGCAAACTTACCAAAAGTAATGATCAGTGTTGGTCAGTGCACAAGTTTTATGCCTATTTTTAAGGTAGTTTATTGACTTATTTTCTAAAAAATAAAAATTAGAAAGCAATTTTGCGGTTTATATTAAAACTTATTTATTCCCTTTGACTCAGTAATTCCATTACTGGGAATGTATGTTAAGAAAATCATCTATGAACAGGCAAAGATTTACACACAAGGATGTTGACTTTAGCAAGATCTGTAATGACTGCTGTAATAATAGATCTCATTCATCAAGGCCTGTTGTATGCCAGGCCCCGAGCTGGTGCTTAGCATACATCATGCCACTTAATTTGTATGACCAAAAAAATTAGAAATCATTAAACGTTCAACAATAGAGGAAAGATTAAATGATGGTATAATGGACTGTTATATAACCAATTAAAGATGACATATGTAAATAATTTTGGCATGTGGATAAGTACTTATAAAATCAGAATATAAAGTCATATATGGAATAATTGTAAATGTATATGTGTAGCCATAATTCTTATGCATGTATCTGCATAAATAAATGCAATTATTTCTATGTGTGCATACATACACTTACATAAAGATCAAAACAAAAATATGCCCAAATATAATCAGTGTTAACATATGGTTATCTTAGAAAAATGAGTAGATTTTACTTTTTTTTTTTTTAGCTGTTTTGTGGTCAAAGAATGACTAGGCTAGGCATGGTGGCTCATGCCTGTAATCCCTGCACTTTGGGAGGTGAAGGCGAAAGAATTGCCTGAGCCCAGGGATTCGAGACCAGTCTGGGGAGATCTCATCTCTACAATAAAAATTTTTTTAAAAAGCTGGGCATAGAGGCACTCACCTGTGGTTCCTACTACTAGGAAGGCTGAGACAAAAGAATCGCCTGAACTGAGCAGGTCAAGGCTGTGTGGCCATTAGCATGCCACTGTGCTCCAGCCTGGGTGACAGAGTGGGACTCTGACTCAAAAAAATAATAATAATAAAAGACTAAATATTACAAGGAGAAAACACATGAGGACTCCACTTTTTGGGTGCTGAGTGGTACTGTGATACCATTGGTGTCATTGTATTGAGCATGGAGAAGTGAATTAATCCACTCTAAGTCTGATTTACTTTTAAATATTTTTCTTTGGCAAGTTTTACTTGTTAGAAATACTGTGCTATCCTACTGCTTATTCCTGTGTTTCTAATTACGCTTTTTTTTTTAAATAAAGAAAAGCATGAACTTCAGGCAAATGACTTGGCCATCTCTAAATCCTTCGAGGCATCTGGTCGGATATATGTCTATAGGAAAGACCTGGCTGACACTTTGGTAAGGACCTTGTATTTGAATCACTCATACACGCAAATATCAGACTCAAAGCATATTTTCATATGTTTTATAATGGATATTAGAAAAAAAAATACTAAACAATTTCCTCCCTTGCCAAGGATATATTCTCACATAACACTACTTTTGCAAGTCAAAGAGAGTCCCAACTTGAGGAATTCTAAGCTCCTAAGTAAAACTTTTCCTGAACTGAAATAAGGAAAGTGACTCCTTCATGGAATTTTAATTTTATATATATATACATATATATATAATTTAATTATATATATTTTTTAAAATATAAATATAAATAAATAAATATATATATATATTTGGGGGGGCGTGTATATTTGAAGATTAGGCTGAGAAATACGCCCTGGTTGTGTATGGGGAAAGAGACTTTTGTTTCAACACCACGACAAAAGACATTGATCAGCCTTCCCAGTGTAAAATGGGGTCATAACAAGGGGGTGTCAGATGCCACTGAAGAATAAGAGGCTAAAGAAATGTAGAATCTATGCTTTAAGTTATTTCCAGTCCCAGATTTAAGAATGTCTACGCCTAACTGGATGATCTCTTTGTTGTTGTCATGGTTAGTTTCTGACTAGTAGGACCAGGCCTCAGATCTGTCACCTAGAAAAAGTGGGCTCTAAGAGATTGTGATTGGGGCTAGACTCCAGGTCCTCATCTGTTTTCCTGGAGACATCCAATAATCCACAACTGAGAGAGGCTGGGTAACATTCCGGTTTCCTACAGCTAAGTAAGGGAGAGTGCTAGGATTTTCAGTCCACTTATGTTTGACTCTGAAGCCCCTGCACATTCCTCTCATTGGACATGAGGAGACAGACAAGGAGAGGGAAACGTTTACCTTACTCGGACCTCTCCTGTTCTTAAGCAGATCGCTGGTCCTATGTAATTCCAGCAGTGAAAATGTGACAAACTGGGTGCTGCACAGTATTTTTGAGTAAATAATGAGATCATTTTGCCTCTTCCTCATGAAGGAAGATGGTCTAATATGTAGCTACTGTGGACCTCCTTGCAGTGGGAGAGAACCACGCTCCAAGTGTCTTTCACACCATCCTCCCCAAGCCACATGTGATAAGGGCCACACTCTGTCTTCCACACCCTCCTTCCCAAGCCACACGTGGCCTTCTTGTACTGTTCCCTTGTATGCATCCCCGGGGCTCAGTCTACCACTGTCCCAGGCCAACATCTGAAGAGAAGGCAGGCTGGGGCAATATCTTCATTAAATAAGTGGGTGCTTATGTTCCAAGAAGAGCCAGACTTCATCCTGTCCCCAAGTGTTTCCCCAACCAACTTTGGACACATCTAAAATGTCCCCCCATTAGAATCATAGGTTTAGATATTTCATCTCCAAGACATGTCAGCTAAAATAGAGCACTATAAGAAAAGAATAACACATGAAACCACCAATACCCTCTAGCACTTTCAACATGGATTAATCTTCTTAGAAAACAGGAATTAAAGTCATGAAGGAATGGGATGGAGAAACATAATGTTTCTAGGTGAGGGCAGTGGACAACCTGGAATACAGTGCCAGGATAGGGAGCCCATGTAGGAACAAAAAACCGAGTAAAAATATTCTTACACCTCCAAGTTTTAAGCAGGTATTTCTGTTACTTCCCAAATCTGATTCTTCTTTGACAGTCTGTAGTGGGGCCTATCTGGTCCCAGCCTCGTCAGACCCATCCCTGAGAAACCTTGGCTGTCCCTACCCTGCCCTTCCCAAAGTTGTAGCCTGTTTGTTTGATCGGCGCTTTTTGAGCTCCACACTGTGTCCTACACTGGGGACACAGAGACAATTAGTACCTTGATCTGCTCCAAAGAGAATCAAGTCTTTGGGAAAGCTCTGTGAGGATTTTTAGTCATTCTTTTTTTGTTTGTTTTTAATTAGAAAGACTTTTCATAAATGTAAAACTTCTTCATTGCAAATAATTTATTTTTCAGTTTAGAAAGAGAAATTAATATTTTGCATCTATAATATTCCCTTTATTCTGCCATGTCACTTATTTTTGCAAAGGCCCGCCCTTTCTTTTTTAAGTCAGTAACTATTCAAGTCCCATTCCTCAAATGAATTTATATTTTAATTAGAAAATATCAAATATTTTGGAAAGATGCCAAGTAATTTTTAAAATAACTTTAGCAGTGACAATAGATTTAAAGTTGTGGTAGCATTGAATAATTTTATGCCATGTTTTAAGGAAGTACCATCACCAGCTTCACGGTGGTTAAGCCCTATTTATGTAGGAAAAGCAGTTGATACTTCAAATAGCCATCTACCATGGTGCATAAATGAAATAACTTTTGTTTTTGATTTCATGTTAAATTTTTTTCACTTTCCACAGGCATTTTAATAAAATTTGTAAATGTGTGTCTGGGATGAGACTTGTTAAACATATTTCCTATAAAAGCCATGTCTGTCTTTATTGAAGTGCACCATGACATTTCTTTTGTTTGTTTTTATACTAACCCTGCTGGCACATTAATTCTTACCAGAAGCCAGAGTGATTTCGGGGCTTTCGCTTTCATTATGCTGTCTGCCGGGGCAGCGTTTTATAATCAGATTTGTGCGTGCCTGTACGTGTGGGGGGTGGGGAGGGGTGGGGGAAGGGCAGGCTAACTCAGCGAAGTATCATTGATCACATTCTGCTGTTTCCAAGACCGTTTCCTAAATTGGTTGTAACTCACTGAAGGTGAACAGACCAGGGAAAATATTAAGTGCACTCAGAAAAGATGACTTCTAATCTGGGCTTCTAGTGCCTTTCTACGGCCAGCCAATTCAGCACAGAACATTTGGGCACTACTGAGGATCCTTTTGCTTCTGTCTGTTGGTTTAGAACCCGTTTGCAGAAAATGAGGAATCACAGCAAAGGTCGATGAGGATTTTGGGAATGAACACTTGGGATCTTGCTCTGGAATTAATGAATTTTGATTGGAGCCTATTCAATTCAATTCATGAGGTAAGAAAGGAGCAAAGAGATAAAATGTGAATGCTGTTTTAACTGCCAGTTCTTTTTGAAGACTATCTGTGCGTGTGGTGATATAGTTATGCTGGGATAATGTGGTCCAAAACATATTTTGGGACTTTGAATAGATTGAAAGACTGACCCAATCATGGAAAAATCAGAACTTGTGAGCCTGCTTTATTTGCTCCTAGTGTGATCATATGTTCATGTAACATAGAATAAATATGCTATATTTTATATGTAGAAATAAATACATGTGTGTATGTATTTGTACTGAATATATGGTGCTCTAACAGGATTTAAAAACCATTTTACCTTTGATATTGATATGTTCATTTTTCCATATTTATATGGAAAATATAGAACCATATTTATATCTATGTGTGTATATACACACATTCATCTTTTTATTTAAGGACATTCTATAAATTTGGACTATGCTGTAAGACTTTAAGTACTTTCTTGAATATTTGGGATATATTTCAAGTTTTTATGTCTATCACCTTCTCACTTTAGGACTGATTGTAACATTTATAAAACAGTAGACTAGGGGCAAAATGCTACTGACAATTAATGAGCAAATTTGGCCACTGGAAAGGCTCACAGGAATCAAGAGATGACAAATGTTCAAGCCCCATGCAACCATATGTTGCCTTTGCCTTTCTATGCAGCAAAATTTTTCATTCTGATAATGGCCTTTGCCTTCTGAAGAAGGAACCTCATGCCTGGTTAAAGGACCTTTAAGCTTTACTTTCATTTTAGAATGTCTTAAATGTCCTTATATTTTCTCATTTAAAAATTTCAGCATTATGATCTGAATTTGAGCAAGTAGTGAACTCATTCAGACTAAATGACTATGTCTTTGGAAATGTTAATAGGTAGAATGTGTCCCTGCATATGTAGTGGGAAGAATGTGGATTGTTTCTGTAAAATACACACACACACACACACACACACACACACACACACACCCACTCACACTCACTCTCTCTCTTTCTCTCTCTCTCTCTCTCATTTAAAAACATATCTTTTTTATTGCTTTGCATGTAATCAGTCTGTGTAAATAGTTACTGGTATTGTTTGCGTTTGTGAGTTATTAGATCCTGCTCTAATCTCATTTTTCTTTCATTTTATAGTTTGACGATATCTTATATCAGTGGTTCTCAAAGAGCAGGTACCCAGACTAGCACCATCAGCACCACTTGGGAACTTGTTAGAAATGCACACACCTGCAGGATCAGAAATTCTAGGGGTGGGGCCCAGCAATCTGGGCTCTGATAGTACTCTAAGTGATTCTGACTCACACTAAATTGGAAGACCATTGTCTTAGAGAATAGGCCTGTGAGGGTCCAATGGTGTGCCTTCACAAATGCCAGCAGTGTTAGTGTTCATTTTTACTTGAATTTTTCAACATAGCAGTTTGAGAAGTTTGGGGATTTCATTTGGCCCGTGATTTAAAACTTTAGGATATCTTATTTTCGTATCAAGATGTCTTCCTTACATTCTGAAAAATTACTTGTATATAAGGATTCTAGGTGAACAGTACTGGACAAGGCATTCAAATTATATATAAATTAATTTGAACTGAATATATTTTTATGTGTTATATTTTCTGTTAGTATACTAATGATATGTGAAGTTGCTCTTAAAAATGGACTGAATTTTGTATCACCTTGACTTTGCTGGGAATAAACCTTGGCATGGACGCATTTTCTTTCAGCAAGAGCTGATCTACTTCACATTCAGCAGACAGGGAAGCGGGGAGCACACCGCAAACCTCAGCCTTCTGCTCCAGAGGTGCAACGAGGTCCAGCTGTGGGTGGCCACGGAGATTCTGCTCTGCAGCCAGCTGGGCAAGCGGGTGCAGCTGGTGAAAAAATTCATCAAAATCGCGGCCCAGTAAGTTTCCAGTGGTGAGAAGTGCTGTTCCTCTGTCTCATTCAAAGAGTGCATTGTTTTTTGTTTCTTTTTTCCATTGTGATGATAAGACTTGAAATGTCAAAGTATAATATTGAGTTAAGTGACCATGGTTGAAAAGGCCTCTTCTTGAATATTTATGTCTTTGCATTTCAAGTGTTTATATCTTAAAGTAAATGTCAAGATACCAGATGGAAGCACTGTGCTCTATGCTTCAGGACTAATAAGCAGAGCACATGCCCTTCAACCTGCGGCTGAACTACAGCATGACTGGTTGAGCTACAGGAGACTAGGAAAATGGGAGATGATGATGGGAGGGAGGGAGAATCCATGCAACTTGGATGCATCCTAGAATTCTGCCCATTGCTCTTTGATGCCACTAGTCTGAACTTTTGCAGACTCATTTGTTAGAAGACTGCCCTGGCTGGTGCCACCTTACCTCTGAGCCTCACTTCCCTATGCACTCTTTGCTCCAGTTACTCTGAATGTCTGTCTCTTTCCCAGGCACACCATCCTCCAAGCCTGGACATGTGTTGTTGGTTCTGTCTGCCAAGAGTGGTCACCTCCACCCAACAATTGGCTGTCATTCTTCAAGACCACAGTCATGTGTTCCTTCCCTCCTAAAGTGATCCCTGGTTTTCACATGCAGGGTCAATTACTTCCCCTCCTTACATGCATACTTTTTTTTCCCTTTATACAACTTCTTTATTATACAAGGTGAGGGGGCCCCCAAAAACCCAGAATTTATTTATAAAAAATTGTATATTTATTCTTACATGTTTAAACTTCAGTCACCTTCAAAGTGCTCTTCATTTCATGCAATATACAAGATGCTTATTCCACTGCTCAAGACAGTTTTGGAAATCATCAATTTTGATGCCTTTTAGTGCTTCTGCCACTTTTTGTTTCACCTCTTCCATATCAGCAAAATGTTTCCTTTTGAGGACTTTTTTTATTCAGGAAACAGAAAAAAGTTGCTTGGGGCAAGATCGGGTTAATATGGAGGGTAGGGCACAGAGTCATGTCGTTTTTGGTCAAAAACTGCTGAACACTCAGTGCAGGGTGGGCAGGCAAGTGGGTTGTCATGATGGAAGAACCAGTCACCTATTTGCCACAACCAGGACGTGTCTTCCACAAATCATGACACAACCTTCTCAAAACTTCCAGATAAAAACTTTGGTTGACTGTCTAATTTGGAGGAACCAATTACAAGTGTATTACAAGGGGTTCATCCTCCAAAAGATAATTCCAGGTTGTTTTTTTTAATCCTCCCTCATATTTTTCAAATTTATCTGTGGATGTATGATTCCTTCACTGGGCAGTGTCAGCTTCCAAAGGACAGGAGCCATGTCTGATCGATCATTGTACCTGGGTGTCTGGTACAGAACTTTACAAACAGCAGTGACTCAGTAAGCGGTGGTTGAATGAAGTTTCAGTAACTTGCTGGGAACATTTCTTAAAAGACCAAATTAGTACCCTGAGACTGTTCTTTGGACAGTTCCACAACAGAAATAGACAGCCTGAATCAAAATTTTCTTCAGTTCCTTTTGCCTCCCAGACTTCTCATTTTATTTCTTCTTTGTCTTCCACAGTAGTTTTTATATCCAACAGTTTTCAAGTGTATGTCAATGCAGTATATTCAGGAAATATATACTGATCACTTGTTATATGTGCAGATCTTGCAAGATAGTATGGGGAATTCAGACTGAGTCTATGCTCAATCCCTGCAAGTCTACTGAGGGTGTATTTCTATAACACAGCTGGCTACTGTGCAGATGCGAGGTGTGGCAATTAAGTATGCAAACTCATTCTAGAAAAAGTGCTACATACCTCACTGGTGAATATCACTATGGTCACCTTTGAAGTACTCCCCTTGGGAAGCTGTGCACCGATGCCAGTTCCTAATCCACCCATCAAAGCAATTTTGGAACTCTTTCTGGAATGACCATCAGAGCTGTCATAATATTACCCTTGATGTCCTTAATGACATCAAAATGTCTTTCTTTCAATATTTCCTTTATCTGTGGGTAAAGAAAAAAGTCACTGGGGGGCCAGATCAGGTGAGTAAGGAGGGTGTTCCAATACAGTTATTTGTTTAGGGGCTAAAAACTCCCTCACAGACAGTGCTGTGTGAGCTAGTGCGTAGCTGTGATGCAAGAGCTCCTTTGGGACCATTTTAGCACACACCTTTCTCATACTAAGTTTTCCAGTTAAGGTTTTCCTGTTTATCAATGTTTATTTGGTCTGCTATGCTTCTTACAGTCAGCCAACGATTTTGATGCACAATTTGATGAATTTTTGCAATGTTTTTATCAGTTCTGCTCATTACTGGCCAACCTGACCTCTCTTCGTCAGTGATTCTTTCTCTCCCCTCAGAAAAACGTTTAATCCATTTGTACACTGCTGTTTTCTTCATGGCATTATCCCCACAAACTAGGACTAACATGTCCCTGATTTCACTTCCACTCCTCCCAAGTTTAACAAGAAAGTTAATGTCTATGCATTGATCTAATTTAAGCTCCAGCTTTCTTGTGACGGCACACAGAAACATGTAACGACAATAATGATTGTCACTCAGCAAGACATCACCACCCATCAACACAAGCACAGTTGTGAGACAGTGATATACCAAGGTTATGAAACTTTAGCAAGTTGTTTGTACAGTGTTACCAATGTAAGCATACAGTGGCAAGTTCATGAACTTAATTGTCAGACCTTATATAACGGGAATGTTCTATATTATGAGATCTAATTCTGTTGGGGGCTTTAGAAGAGGGAAAACTTATACCCCAAGGGTATGGGAAGCAGGATCAGGAAAACATTTGTGAAAGAGGTAGCATTTGAGGCTTCGTTTGAATTCTGGGAGCAATTTGACAGGTAAGAGTCAGAAGAGGTTGGGTACAGTGGCTCACACCTATAATTCCAGCTACTTGGGAGGTTGAGGCAGAAGGATGACTTCATTCCAGTAGTTCTAGACCAGACTGGGCAACATGGTGAGGTAAAAAATCAGAAGAGCACAGTTTCTGCGGACAAAACACAAACACTCTGGAGACAGAGAAACAGAGCCTGTGATCAGGGAAGGTAACCTCACCAGATTTGGCAAGAGTGGCAGATACTTGTAAGGAAGTTGTGGGAGACTGATCTGCTGAGGAACATGGGGTCAACTGTGAAGGACCTCGCATTTTAGGTTGAAGCCTATAGACTGAATTGAGAAGGGAGAAGGGATCTTTTGAAAGTTTTTGGGCAAGATACTGACTTGTCCTTCAGGAAGATTGATATGAAAGTAGCACAAGGACTGAGCTGTAGGCAAGGAGACCCAGGAGCAGGATATTTTGTTTTCTTAGGCTAAAGGTCGTGGGAGTGCCTGCCCCAGTGCTTGCTGTGACTGGGAATGGAAAGATAGTGAGCAGATATGCCTGAATCTCATTGGACTGTGTGTATGGTGAATGTTCTCTCTCTCTCTCTCTCTCTCTCTCTCTCTCTGCCTGCGTATTCCAAAATGGCCTGTGAAATTCCTGAAAGTGAAGCTCTTTTGGGTAAAAAAGCTTTCTTATAAATGCCAGTTACGTGAAGAAATGGAAAATTAATGTTGTAAGTAGTAAAATGACACCACCCAGCTCAGTTCCCACTATGAGATTATATCTATCCTCAGGGAAATGAAATATATTCACCTCTTCCCCATATGGCCCCCGTGCTCTTGAATTATTTATGGTACTGGTCTCTGTCCCTAGCCCATGGAAGGGAATGCCAACAGAAACAGAAAGTCAAATTCCTTATAATCACACTAGTAGGAATAACCAAGGGAAGATAGCAATTTCCACAATCATGAAGTGTTTTCCCTGCCTAAGGCATCCTATTTGCATATTCATGCTTCCCTCCTCCTCACCATCCCCATCCCCCACCTCTGTGGATTGAGTGGATTTTATTTCCTCACTCAGAGACAAAGGAGTGTTTGCCGACCTGGAATGTTGAGTGTCAGACAGTCTGCTCTTATCATGGAATGAATGACCCTGGGTAACAGAGGATTCCAGACTGGAATGGCATCTAATATTTGCACTGCATCAATTTGTCTTCTGCAGAAATTATGTCTATATTAATTCCTTTTTTTGAAAAACAGAACCGGATGTTAGTGATACGTGTGTTATGTGTGTGTGTGTGTGTGTGTGTGTGTGTGTGTGTGTGTGTGTGTATGTGTGTGTGTGTTTTCCCTTAAAGTATGACTGAAAAAGCTATATGGATCAGGAAAATCATTACGGGGAGGTAAAAGATAAAAAGCTGGAAATTGTATCTAAGATCCTATGTAGATAAATGATGCTGTGAATAAAAAGAGGAATAATAAACTTTTATAATGATTAATAATAAAACCATTTCCTCTGAAGTTCTTGTTCTCACCTTCAGCAAATGTTGTTTGATGGACTTGCTGTGTGCTAAGCAACTGGGTGATGAACAGAAAATAAAAATGAAATAGACATATATATAGTCTAGCCTTAGGGGACCTCCTGTCTAGAAGGGAATGATGTAACCATTGGGGCCTCCATCCTGTTGTAAGGTGGGAGTACTCAGGAGTAAGAGAGAGTGCAACTGAGGTGCTTCTAACAGATGGATGGAACAGTTCTTACTGACAACAAGAGCCTCAGCAGACAAGCCTGGTATTTCAAAGCATCAAGTCAAGAGATGGTACTAACTTAAGTCTGTTCTGGCTGGTGTGGACTTTCAAGAGGTACAGTGAGACAGAAGGGGCAGAATGCAGGAAGTGAGCATCAGGAGGGAGGTGGAGTCACAGTATTGAAGTCTTAGGCAGCAGTGATTCTCAAAAACAGGTGGGCTTTCAAATCATAAACTGGGAGTTATCTTGTTCTTTATTCATGGAATAAACCGAGCAGGGTCTACCCAGGAGAAACTTAGCAAGAAACCAGGTAAGGGGTCCCTTGGACCGAGGTCGAGGGCCTCATGCCTACCAGAAGACTGTGGGCAGAGCCAAAGACGGGATAGGAGGACCATGAGAGGGACAGACCGGGCCTGGTAGAGGCTCAGCAGCAAGATGCCTACAGATGTATGTTCACCCCAATACCTTTGACCCTGGGTGTAAAGGCAGCAGTGCCTTTCCAGGGTTCACTGTTACTGGGGCTAGAACTTCCAAAACACCCAGGCCTGAGCCTCCCTGGCCTGGAGCCCAGGCGCAACTGGACTCAGGCTGTACCCATGAAGCTGGCTCTGAGGACAGGCCAGTTCAAGCAAGGCCAGTCGGAGCATAGCCACTGTGGATCTTCCTACTTAATTTAACACCCCAAACCTTTTTCGGAGTTCCAAGCTGGACATTCTTAAACACTATCTGTATGACTAGAAATTGGTATAGCTTTGGGGGACAGCGGTTTGTAATATGTGTCAAGACCTTTAAAATCTTCATAGCTTTTGGCCAATCATGGAATGGCTAGAAGTCTAACTTAATGGGGAAAAAAAAATTATAAGTACAGTAAAAAGTTACATATGCAAGCTATGCCTTGCAGCATTCTGTGTAACAGGGAGGAATAACACAAATAACACAAATATCAGCAGTAGAGGAATAAACAAATTATGGAATATATTCTTGATCTAATATCATGTAGCTGTTCATGATGATATTAAGGAATCCATAGTATATAACATAACATGGCATTTAACTGAAAAGGCAGTCTACAGAGTTGTACATGCACTGTTCCCAAATTCCACGGGAGACACTGGTGGGGATGTCATAGGAGAGACGGCATCTGTGGAAGCTAAACTAACATCACTAGGTCCCTGTTAAGCACCCTGCTTATGGCTGAGTGCTTTCATACTTCTCATATTAAATTATGAGGAATTTCTTGATTTTAAAGGCTTACCTCAGAGAAGTTGTTCTCAATTCTCTCCAGGTAAAGACATGTCTGGAATTCACAGGCTGTTCTAACTGACCTGGAAGCCTACCTTCTGCTATTACAAGCCCTCTCAGCTAGCTTTGAAAGCAAGTAGAATGTTGATCAGTGAACCTCTGGGCATGACTGATGTAATGCTGAGCAGATAAGCTCATGGAGTGAATGGTGCCATGTGATCTTATTTTCATTTCATTTCCTTATATCCTTAAGTGAGAAATGTGGGGCAGTATTCCCACTAATATATGCCATATTTTAAATGTATACATAATATAATAGCTATTTTGTTGGTAGCAAAGAAAAATGTGTCTAAATGTAATGGGAGGGGGAGGTTAGACCTGTGAGGCATGAGGGGCTTATCTGTCAAAAAATGAAAACAGCATGTCGTTGAGGAAGCCGGAACTAGAGCATGGTTACAAGGAGTAGTGTAGTATATATATTAAAAAAGAGTGCTCGACTGACATAGTAAATGCACACAAAATAAGTAAAAATGCAGGAATCTTGTGAAATGTTGTGAAATGTCAGAATGGCACTAAGAGCACAGATCTTTTCTTGAAGGTCTGGAATCATCTCTTTTGTGCTATAAACAGCTGAGGAGCAGTGAAGTTTACTGTTAGGTTAAAAATCCCAACAGGGAGCCTCCAAAATGTTAGGTCAGACCCCCTGGTGTGGGGTTGTGTGATCTGGTGCCGCAAGAAAGTTGCAAAGAATTGCACAGAAGTTAGATTGGAAAATGTAGTTCATTTAGAAAGTAAATTAGAGAGAGAAAGAGGAGGAGGAAGCCAAAGCCAAGAAACATGGTAGCCATAGTTCAAAGAGCCAGAGTTTTATAAAGCAATGGCAAATGGAGATGGAGAGAGAGGAGATTCACCTCCCCAAGATAGGGGAGGGGGCCAAAGTTTAGTCTGGCCATGTGGCTCAAAGAACACATGGCCAGACCATAGCTTAGCAAGGCAATGGCTAGAAAGCAAATTAGGGAGAGAGAGAGAGAGAGATTTACCTCTCCAAGGTAGGAAAGGGGGCCAAAGCTTAGGAAACAGGGCAGCAGCCATTGCTCAAAGAATACATGGCCACACACCAGAGTTTAGTAAAGCAATGGTGACTGGCTGCTTGGAATCAAATCCTTTAAAATTTTCCCTTTTACGAGGGAAGGTCATCAAGGTTTTTGGGTAGTGGTCTGTTTCACGTCATCACAGAGGGCAGGTATGCATAGGTACTGAGGTCAAGTGATGGACAGCAGGCAGATGGGTGGGTTAGTAGTGTGATTGTTGACATGGTAAGGGTCTGTCTGTGTCATGAAGGTCACGAAGGGCTGATTAGGTTAACCTGGGTCTTATGGTTGGAGGCAAATACTTGAAATTGGAAAGCTATTTAGTGCAAAACAAGCTGGGGAAGGGGTTGTAAAACAATTATCAATAGCTACCTCTGTCTTGGCTAGTGGATTAGAGGGCGTTAATTAAAGTGAACTGCTAGAAAAATATGACAAAGCTAAGCAATGTTCAAATGGCTGCTCACTGGGTATACTGACTCCATGTTGTGTCCTTTCAGTTACGTAGGATATAGGGCAGAGTTCTTGAACACTGTGACCTCGGAGAGCTTTTCAGCTTTATCTTTTGTGTTTGTCCACGGAAATGGCATTTCCTCAAGTGACCTCTACTTTCTTTTATTCCATAGCTGCAAAGCCCAGAGAAACCTGAATTCTTTCTTCGCTATCGTGATGGGTCTCAACACTGCCTCTGTCAGCCGTCTGTCACAGACCTGGGAGGTGAGTCTTGGGAGTGTCACGGGGGGTTGGGCTAGTGAAATGAAAATAAGTTTATTTAAGTGGTTGTCATGAGATAAGTACTACTAGGTTAAAAATGTTAAAAGTAATGTGTCAAGGTGGTAGGGATCATTTCAATCAAATGGTCTTTAAAATGGGTCTATGATATATATGAAAAAGAGAAGCTAGAATTAGTCTTCACATCTGTGCTCCCTGACAGCACAGCTCTAGTTTCCAGGCTGGTCCTCTCACAGTCTCCCCTACAGGATGATGTGTACTCAGAAGTGCATTTGCAGTGATGCTCATGAACCTGAGCTTCAGGGCCTCTCCCTTGCCAGGGCCCCTGGCAGTGTGTTCACATGGATGATGTATATATTTTTGTAAAATTTATGAAAGCAACGTTGTGTTCTTTTTCTAAAAGAGGACCCACAAAATCCTTGCTCTGCCTCTTTGTATGATGGAGGCTGTTTGGGTTGTGAGGTACAGAGGCCCAATCAAATTAGCACACGTAGTGGAGCCCCTAGGCTTAGCCAGGCACACACATAGGACTCTGCCTCACCAGTCTCCTTCTTTCCTTGGGCTCTTTTTTCCTTCGCCCTACTTTCCCTACTGACTCTCCATACCATTTCTCTTAAAGCATCGTATCTCTTCCTTTCTGGCTGTAGCCTGTATATGGCCCACTGTGGCCTCTTTAGCCTCTCTCACCGTCCTCTCAGATTTAGTTCCTGTCATTAACTCTGTCATTTTCTTCATAGTTCCAATTCAAACTCCTACAAAAGAAAAGCTGATAGGCCAACTTTTTTTTTCTTACTATGGATCTCTAGGTAACCTGTGGATTCACTTTCTTTCAGACAGGGGCCATACCCTGATGGAATGCATTGCGATGACCAGAGGGTCAGAGTCAGGGCTCCTTAAAGGGGTTCAAAAGATAACAAATGAAAGTTCCGCCTGCTCTGTCTAAACAAACAAGACGTTCACACACATCCTCAGATTAAAGAGATGGGCGATCTTTGCCATGATTGATTAGAGCAGGAGGGAAACAAAGGTCTAGCAAGGGTTGGTGGGGAGTAAATTTGAACAAAACCTTGAAAGAAATTTTGATTTGCAAAAATTGGGAGGATAAATAATTCAATTAAATTCAAACAACTTGTGTTTAATGTGCATACTGACTGCCTGCAATGTGCAGGTCATTGCCATGGCGGACAGGAAATGGACACATTAGAATAGAGCGAGTGCATGAGGAAGGAAGTCTTGGACCAGGGCAGAGCAAGTGGAGAGACACATCCTGCCTCAGGGCAGCTGAGAAGCCTCAAGCAGCAGGACCTTGGAGGTTGAGCTGGGAGTCACTGGAGTGTGGGACTGGGCATCGTGGGCAGAGATGACCACGAGATCGCTAGATCTGGCGACTGGGTGAATGGAAAGTTATCACTCTATCCCAAATAGACAATACAAGAAAAGAAGTAGGTTTGAGGAACTAGATCAGAGGTCAGCAAACTTCTTTGGAAAAGGGCCAGAGAGTAAATATTTTTTAGGCTGTGCAGGCCATATGATCTCGGTTGCAGCTTCTTAACTGCCCTTGTAGCAGAGCAAGAGCAGCCATAGTGGGCATGGCAGTGATGAGTGCACATGGCAGTCATCCAACAAAACATGATTTACAAAAGCAGGAGATAGGCCGGATCTGGTCACGGCTGACCCCTGGAGCAGATTTTGAGGTGCCACTGAATATTCATGTGGGATGGCCAACAAACTAAGATATGCAGCTCAGAGGAAAGATTGGAATCAGTTGTAGATTTCGTGTCAACTAATTTGTCCTCCATTCATTGATATATGTGTGTATGTGTTTGTGTACGTCAATCATTTCCAAATGGATGAAACCATGCATTTACTGTGATAAATTGAGTCCAGATTCAAAATTATCAAATCAAAAAAACCCATTTCTAAACAATAAAGTCTAGTTATTGTGGGGTTTGCCTCATTATTTTGATTCACTATTAGAAACACAAACTCTCACAGATCTCTTCTTGAGTATGTGAATAGCTGGCATTTGTTAAGCACCAGCCATCAACTGTATACTTTTCAAGAGCTGTGTCTATATCCTCAGCAGAAGAGACAGCTCCAAGAGCTTAGAGACTCACACTAAACCATACAGCTAGAAAGGGGCAGGGGCAGGGTTCAAACTGAGGCTGACTTCAAGTATGTGCAGTTAACTACAAAAGATTACTAAGTCAGTATAAAAGACATCCAGTTTGCCACATGTTAAAGGCAGGCTGGAACATTCCAGACCTTCTTCATTATGTGTATATTTTGGGGGGAGGATGGCATATGTTTACATCATCTGTTATATTTCCTGTCACCTGTTGATGAGCCTGGGCTTTACAATTCAATAACTCCACCAAATAAAGTGCAGGCTTCTTCCTTTTAAGTTTTCCCTGACCCTTCACTATTTAGTCCTCTGCAGTGAAATATAATTATATCATTTATATAAAAAATGTCCACCAACATTATTATTTCCCACTCAGCAAGACTATTAAGAAGATGAGAGCATTCATCAAAAGTAGGATGTGGAACTGGAAACTTCACTTTTAAATAATCTCCAGTGTAAGAATGACTAACTAGCCAGACCCCTGAATCATGTGGTTACTTTAAACTGTTTTTAGCAACATTCCAAAGAAATGTCACATTAGGGGGATGATGAAAATTGTATAATGAGAAGAAATCAAGGTAGAACCAGATGATAGTTGTATTTATGATTAGAAATGCAACATGGATAAGCACAACCCCGGTGAAAACTCCCTTTGGTTCCTCTCAAAATAACTGACTTCTGTGACCTTTTGCTGTTTGTTTTTTAGAAAATCCCTGGGAAGTTTAAGAAACTTTTCTCTGAACTTGAAAGTTTAACAGTAAGTAGTTGAGCCAAAGGAGACTTACTCTTCAAATTAATTGTGCAGTTCTTGTTTCTTTCTAGATGTCAGTGGTTGGTATCTGCATTTTGCAGTGTCCAGTGGCTTAGATGAGTTTACTTGCATATGACAATGTCACTTTGCTTCTCATAGAGTGAAGCAAGTTGATAGTCAATGCTTCTTCCTCTCTATGTAAAAAGGTGGTGAAAATAATCCTCTCAGTGCGATTTTTCAGAAGGCAGATTTTTAAGTGTAGTCCATTTCAAAGCCTACAAAATTAATCAGTATAAATTCAGTGTGCAATTTGTGTCTCCTGCATTATTCTTTTCTCTTTTACTCCTTTTTTCAATTTCTTAGGTTTAGACGCAAAATGCATAGGTTCTTTTTAGAATACAATAAAAAGCATTTTCTTGTTTTCTCTGCATTGTCTGCATTATGAGGGCACTTTTTCTTGGTGGTGCCTCTAACAAAAGACTTTGGAGTAACGCATGATAGAAATTATGCAGAAGAAACTGTACTTAAAGAACCTATTTGAGGAAAATAATGGGGCAATCAAAAGGTGTCTCTCATTTGCAATCATCTTCCATTATTGTAAACCAGGAACTGAGTCTCATTCATTACCTAGACTTCCTGCCCTAATTTAGTGAGTTTATTCTCCTAGGAAACCTTTCTCTACTTCATTCTTAGGAAGAGCCTCTCTATAGCTAAATCATGTTCAATTGTATAGCAAGAGAGGATTTAAAATTGTTTCTATAGCTCATTGATTTTTTTCTTCCTCTACTTGGTCGGCAGGATCCTTCCCTAAATCACAAAGCCTACAGAGATGCGTTCAAAAAGATGAAGTCACCGAAAATCCCTTTCATGCCCTTATTGCTTAAAGGTAATGATTTTTTGTATCTTTTATGCTTATCATCCTATCTTCCAGAAATGTATCCCTCTAACTATAGAGGGCTGCAAAGGGGCTCTCAGTGTATTTCTTTACGGTAATTTTGATATTCAGACCTAATTGTGTTTGCTTGCGATTGTTTTTCAAATGCCCGCTTATCTTTGAGATAACCTAGAATACTTAACTGTGCTGGAGCAGAGATCAAAGTATTTTTACTTGACTCACAAAACTTGGTACTGGAAACTTGTGTTTTTCTTCAACTCTGCTTCAAAGCCTTGTATTATTTTGTCTATAATCCACTGAATTCAACCAAGAATAGACCTGCATAAAGAGCCCAAATGGCGATCAATCAGGCTCTGTGTTTGCAACCTAAATTCATAGCCCACAGTTTGCTGTTGTGTAAGTACCTTTGGGCAACACAAGCATTACAGAGTATAAAAATTATTGCTGGAGGCCAGACACAGTGGCTCACATCCTTAATCCCAGCACTTGGGGAGGCTGAGGCAGGAGGATCGCTTGAGGCCAAGAGTTCAAGACCAGCCTAGGCAACATAGGGAGACCTGGACTCTACAAGAAATTAAAAAATTAACCAGGCATGGTGGCACATGCCTATAGTCCTAGCTACTTGGAAGGCTGAGGCAGGAGCATCACTGCAGTGAGTCATGATAGTGCCACTGCACTCCAGTCTGGGTGACAGAGTGAAACTCTGACTCAAAAAAGAAAAGAAAATTATTGGTGGTGAATGAGCTTTCTTCTTTCAAGGAGTGGAATCTGTTGGGAAGGTATCTGACAGCTCCAGGTCAGTCCACTTACCTTTCTTCTGTAGAGCACCAAATAATTCATCATGAAGCTTGAAGTTAAATTTATTGATGAGATCTCAGTGTTCTGTCTTTCAAACTAAGGGGATTAATAAAAGGAAACTCTTTTTATTAAACTCTGGCCTATTCTCCTGACATTCAGTGTATGTCTTTACCTGTGTTCTTTCCAGGGAAGAGGAATGTGGGCATTATCCTTGGCCATATTTTGAATCCCGTAAGGGGTTTTGTAGGAATAATACTGCATCCAACCTCAGCTCTTCAGAGGCCTGTAACTTATGCCGGGTCAGACCCCGATGACTGGCCTCATAAATGTGATTCTGGAAAATGAGCTGCATGGGAGCTCATGGGATTGCTGGTTGGCCTTGCCATCCTCATTCCTCATCTTCCCTCATTGCCATCCTCACCCTCTCCAACTCCTACACCCCCACATCCCTGGCAATATAAAACTGGCCTTCCCTCTTCAGCCTCTCTCTAGAACAGCCAGAGCTTAGAGAATTACTGTGAGTTGCTATGCATCCCTGCAGCTACTCATTTAGTCTTCATCAAATATGAAACAAGAATCTCTGTGAAGCAAGAGGATAATATCAGGATGATGGAGTGATGCACGGATGCCTCACTCAGGCTGAAAAGATTCCGTTAAATATAAGTGGATGAAATAAAGAGAGACTGTAATGTCCAAATACCAATTTAAAAGTTTATTTGATTCTTTGTATTTATTTGCTCTTAAGCTACATTTATTCAAGCTTAGGCTTTTTATTTGCAAAATAAAATGCCTTCAACTGGAGGCTGAGGTGGTAGGTGGGAAGTAACACTTAGAATCATGTAGACACAAAGACACAAATAAAGCCGATAGAAAATGAGGCCAGGTATCAGAAAGGAATGGACTTTAAGAAGAAAAAGTTTTGAAACAATAAATATGTTTAAGGTAATGAGGGATTAGTTGACAATATTCCTTTAACTTAATTAGATATGAGCAGTGATTTCTGTTATATATCAGTGTTTTTCCTCCAAAATATTTAATATAGTCAAGTGTCTTGCACATCTTGCCTTGGATGCAATTTTCTGCTCTACTGAGTTTATCTAGACCTTTTTGTTGGCAGCAAGACAAATGTCACTTTTTCTACTTGAAAATACATTCACCCATTCCAAAAGAACAAGAAGTAGATTAAACATTTTTTTCCTTTTGTATTAAAGGCCTTCTTGAGTTTAAATAAGCACTTATTTTTTTTCTTAATCTTTTTTTTGTCATTATAAAAATAAACAGTAGTCCCTTGTATTTAAAGTTACTGTTTTTGTCTGAAATAATTTCCAAGGAAAATAGGATGAGAATTAAATATATTAATATAAATAGGATGAGACGATATACATATCATGCCTGAGATGGGACATTATGGCAAAAATACACCACGTGAATTCTTAGGTTTCGTTTTTTTTTTTTAAGTTGCGATGAACTGCTTTCTGGCAACCAGCTTAATTGTTAATGAAAGTTCTTGTTCCTCCCTCCTGTACCTCCTGCTTTAAGTCACTTTTAATTAGGGACATAGGGCTAAATTGAACTCCTTGGGTTCTGTGGAAGGATTAGGCCTTCCACGTTTCGTTTTTTGAAATCGTCAAATCCCAGTAAGCCAGCAGATTATCAAGTAAGTGGATTACCTGAGGATCCTCCCTGGCATCCTCCTTCCCAGTTGAATGTCTTGCCTTTTGATGTACTCCCCCCAACTGTGGTACAGAATCCTGGTCAGAAAGGGATAAATGGGAAACCCTAAGTGAGTTTTGGGGGAGAGACCCCCCCACCCAGCTAAGGATCAAATAAGGCTGAGCCAAGTATATCATGCACCACTTGCTGTTTTCAGAAGCGGTCGTCCCTTGCATTCGAGTGATAATCAAGGGGTGTCTGAGGATAAATGGAGTCCTTGTGGTGGGCTGTGTATGTGTCTCAGTATGGAGCTCATCGTTGCAGATTTATGTGGGTATTGAAAAGAAAAGAATGTTGGGGTGCTTGTGCATTTCTTCCCCTTCTTCCGCTTGCTGTCCCTTCAAAGTGTCATTTAATCTGACAGTCCCGTTGGGTGAGGCATTGGGAGTGTGTTCAGGTGTCTCCAGGCAAAAGGGCTCGGGCGTTCGCTCATTTCCCATGTCCTGAAACTACGTTCTGTCCCATGACTTCAGTTCTGACATCCCAGTTTATGAGCTCAACCACCTGTGCATTTCTCACTCATGCCTTCCTCCTCTCACACCTGCTGTTATTCAACTGCATCAAAACCTTCTGCCACTCAAACCCTTTCTCTTCTTCTCCTCTCCTTCCAGCCGCTCTCCCCTCCCACGTGGCCAGATGCCTTGGCCATCACCAAGCTGCCAAGCCCCCTGGGCTTTTCCCCTGCCTTATTCTTATACCAGCACCCCCTGACAAGCCCGCACCTCTCAGTAGAGCAGCCTGTCAGCTGGCCTCATGGAGTCCTTGAGAGCAAAGAGGAGGAGGGACCACCCCCCTAAGGTGGAGGAGAGATTTAAGGCAGGAGGGAATATGTGGAGAGTGATGAGGGAAGCACTTTAGACTCTGCAGAGGCAACTATGTGCCATAAGTTGAGCAGGTTGACTGCAACTGGGAGTAAGGAAAGTTCAAGCCCTTTCAGTTTGAAGCTTGTAGAGAGGCCGGTGTGAGAGAACCAGCCTCAGGGAGTCAGAATCCTGGCTCTGACGCGTGTGTGGGTCAGCCGTACATATACTTTGAGCCCTAGTTTTTGCACATGCTTACCTCCTAGGGGTTACCTTATAGTCTTCTTTGAGGATTAAATGAGTTAATGCAGAAAAAGCACTTAGAGCCATGTCTGACCCTGTTCATAAGGGTAAGCTGTCATTACTGCCACTGCCCTCAGCATCATCCTCAGGAGGAATGGGCCAGGAGGGAAGACAGTAAACTTTGTGACTCTGAGTAAACAGACCAGGCCACTCTAGGGGCATTTGGATTCTGGAATTCTCCAAGAGTCTGTGGATCCTAGGCTTTTAGGTGCGGTTTAACGTAGATCAAATACACATGGTGTTTTATTTGCTTTACAAAAAGGGTAAAAGCTAACTGTGTGGACTTCTCCTTTCTAAATATTGTGTCACAAAATGGAAGCTTGTAATTATTTTTTGAAAGCAAAATTGCAAAGATAAAATAACCAGAGAGTTTGTCAGAGGCTGTGTCATTAATCATGAATCATTTTCCTATTAGGACATTAGTTGAAAAGGAAAAACAAAAGGGAAAAAAAGCTCATGAAAACATTGCAGTCCACGCTGGAAACTGTGTTTAATAGACTCCCTAGACCGGACTCGGTGGTTCATGCCTGCAATCCCAGCACTTTGGGAGGCCGAGGCAGGAGGATTGCTTGAGGCCAGTAGTTCCTGACCAGCCCGGGCAACCTAGAGAGTCCCTGTCTCTACAAAAAAAGAAACAAAAAATAAAAAATAAAAATAAAGGGAAGCCTTGAGGAAAGGATTATATCAACATGGGCTGTAACTATGTAACTGGTGTTGCCTCCTGGTGGCAGTCTAAATCTGGTGGCCCAGTGTTTTGGAGGCAGATTTTAAGAGCACTTATCTCATAATTAGCCCTTAGGGACTATCAGAATAAAATCTTGATTAAATGCAAATGCTTTCCCGCTCTCTTTATAGGAGTGTTTAAGCTGTTCTTTGCCCTCTTTTCATACATGTTATTTTAACAAAATTTTTGAAGATTGTTGGTATCTGGTTGGTCCTCCATGTCTGTGACATAACATGATTATATGAACACTCTTTAAACATAGTACATTTCTTCTGTGATCCTTGTCTGTAATGATTCCCTGATGCTCAGTCATGGACCCTCTGATCTGAGCTTGGATAAGTCATCACCTCTCAGCACCTCAGCTGCTTCCTCTAGTGTAACTAATTCCCAACACCTGGATCTCTTTGTTTATTACATCCAAAAAATTGTGTATGTGTATGTGTGTGTGTGTTGGATTCTCACTCTGTCGCTCAAGCTAGAGTGCAGTGCATGATGATCATGGCTCACTGCAGCCTCGGCCTCCTGGGTTCAGGCAATCCTTTCGCCTCAGCCTTCCCAGTAGCTGGGACTACAGGTTCGTGCCACCATGCCTAGTTTCTTTTTTTCTTTCTTTCTTTCTTTTTTTTTTTTGCAGACATGAGGTCTTGCTATGTTGCATAATCTGGTCTTAAACTCCTGGCCTCAGGTGATCCTCCCAAAATGCTGAGACTACAGACTACAGGTGCATGCCACCATGCCCAGCTGGTTTTTTACTTTTATTTTTTTTTCATAGAGACAAGACATAGATGTTGCCTAGGCTACTCTCAAACTCCTGGCCTCACGCAGTCCTCTTGCCTCGACCTCCCAGAATGCTAAGATTACAGACATGAGCCACTGTGCTAGGCCCCAAAAGATTTTTTTTTTTTTTTTTTGAGTTGGAGTCTCACTCTGTCACCCAGGCTGGAGTGCAGTGACATGCTCACAGCCACTGCAGCCTTGACCTACTGGGCTCAGGTGATCCTTCCACCTCAGCCTTCCAAGTAGCTAGAACTACAGGCCACGCTACCACGCCCAGCTAATTTTTTTATTTATTGTAGAGATGAGGTCTCACCATGTTGCCCAGGCTGGTCTTGAACCCGCGGGCTCAGACAATCCTCTCGCCTCGGCCTCCCAAAGTGCTGGGATCATAGGCTTGAGCCACCACACCCAGCCCCAAAAGATTTTTAATGAATATCCTCAGCCAACTGAAATACAGTGAGTCTCGAACCAAATTTAACTCCAAAAATGTCCTTTCATTCTACTTTGCTTGTTTTATTTTCATCGGTGATAACTTGCTTTCTACCAGCCAAATGGGACCAAAACTCTTGCCATTTTCATACCTGCCCCTTCCCTCCCTCTCTCCCAATACACTATCAGGAACCAGGTTTGGGGACCAAACACTTACATTTAAACATCTGAATCTAAATCTTAACTGTTTGAAGTAAACCTCGTCCCATACACATTGCCAGGGACTTTTAGAAAGCAAATACACAACTGCCAAAGTCCTGTTGTTTCTGGGTATTGAATCTTTTTCTGCTCGGTGTTCTGGACTAAAAACATGATAGAACAGGTAGGTCATAGAATAGCATTCGCTTATATTAAGCAGGTTGAAGTCGAGCACTCCACTGTGAGTGCAAAATACATGCTTTCAGTCACGTTATGCTGTTTTTCCACACACATAAATTATGTCCTTCCACATCAAATACTGTACAAATTCATTGTCAAGTTGACTTGCCAACTGTGTGGGATGATCTGTAATGTTTAAGAAAAATGAATAAGTGCGTTGTGTGTAACTCTCTCACCTGCCCTGGCTCATGGTCCATTCTTAATGGTACATACCTCTTTCTTTTTTTATTTCAGATGTCACATTTATTCATGAAGGAAATAAAACTTTTTTGGATAACCTTGTCAATTTTGAAAAGCTGGTATGTACATTTCATTATTCTTCCTTTTTCCTCTGAAAAAGAAATGTGTGCTTTTCCTTCCTGCTCCAGGGAGCAAATGGCTTTCGTGCTTTTCTTTGTTGAATGCCTGGTGGTTTCAGGAGCCTCTTCGCTGCACGTTATGCATTGTCAATAAAATGTATTCCGATTAACAATAAGTATGCTGGCAAGGTTTTTAAGAGCCAAATACAAAAATCTGCTTTTTATTTTTTTAAACGGAACTTTATTAGATTAGGGTTGAGTGTATGTTATTGAACCAGAAATAGAACTGAAAGGTTTCCATCAGGAGGAATTCACACTCGTGAAGTTTTCTTGCTTTAAAGGCCTCTCTCAGTGTCTCAGCCTGCACTGTTTTCAAGGTGCGGAGGAAGACAGTTCTCTTCCTGGGGAGGTGTGTCTGTGTCTCAGTACTCCATACTTGGAAGTGAGGCTGGAATTTGCCAGGTCTATGTGTGAAGGGAGGGGCACTCCCCCCCACTCCCCCAGTTTACCAGGCTGTAGACAATTGATGCCAATTCCAAAGCACTGTGAAATGAGTGGCTCAGACACGGCACCCTCCCTGCTCACAAGTCCCAGGTCAGCCCCTTCTCAATATTTTTGAAGTGCTTTTTCCTGAATTATCTCCAGGACACTGCTTGGTGCTTTGTCTGTGGTGAGCTCCTCCAAGCCCTTCTGGTCTGCCTTTGGACAAAGGAGGCGTCACCTATGTCAGCAACTGTAAAATAGAAGTACTCCAAAGAGACCCGCTTGACTGCAAGAGGAACAGGTGTATCTGACAGATGAACTTTAGAGTCATAGATTACACTGTGCTTCAGGGTTAAAGAGGGTGCCAATAACCCTGTTCCAAAGACCCTGACCTTTGAGTGACCTTTTCAGTAATGGTAATGGATTTGTGTGAACTCTTTCAGGAACTGACCCTGTTTCCCTGTGAGACTGGGTCAGGCACTTGGGAGGAGGTTGAATGAGGCGGGGGCCACAGACCATGACCAAAGAACAGTGCAAACTGATGAGTCCAGATGAGGTTTGGCGTCTGACCTTTGCCTCAGCAGTACGTTGCTCTAATTATCAGGCTGACTTCCCACACAGAGGATGAGGCAGCTCAGGAACAGTGTAGCCAGCTCATGCACGACTCCAAGTCCCAAATATCTGGAATCTGGAAGACAGACATTGTGGAATATCTTACTGCATCTCCATTTTAACCACTCTGAAGACCATCACTTCATGGCTAGTTATTTTTGGAGTGGATATGGCTATGCATTTTCAAGTCTTTCTCTGCACTAAGTGTTTTGGAATCAGAGCTCAGTTATTTTAGATGCTGCAGTCAGACCAACTGAGCCAGAAATGGATAGAGATACCTTTTATATACTTGATTTGTATTGCTGTGTGAGGGTCTGAAGATCACGGGGCCTATTAGTAACCAAAGGCAGTGAGTCTCAAACTAAACTGATCTCTGGAAAAGTACTCTTATCATTTTCATACTTTCAAGGCATGAGAATTCTTGCCTCTAAGCAGGTTAATCTCCAGTGTTTACTATTAGTGAAATAACTGTGGGAATATGAATCCTTGAGATAGTATTTACTTCACCATCTAGCTAAGAACACCAAAAGAGCTTTGTAGAGCATCTGTGCACATGTGGGATAAAGTGTGTCACACCAAGTGGAATTCCCTATAAAGAAGGGCCTAGTAATTTTTTTCCCTCCGACTAATCCAGAGGGAACATGGGAGAACAACTGTCCTCCTTATAAGCTGACCATTGCCTGTTGTTGCTGGCAGACTGCTGGTTGGCCTTCTCCCTAGAGTGAACCAGTGTACTGGTTTAGTTCATTACATCATTTCTCCCACCAAAGTGAGAGAACAATTCCATAAAGGCTCACATGGGAAGGAGCCATGGAAAGGCCCCCATGTCCTTCTCTCTTTCCTTCTGACCATCCTCTAGGGTATTCCTGGCTTTCTTCAATGATCCAGCGAAAGCCTTTGAATGCCAGCTCTCGTATGTGCCAAGACTTCCAGCTAACCATACGGACTGGAACCAAGAAAGTCTAAATTACATTATTACCTCTCTTAGGGCCAATGATCACACCCTTCATGCTTTAAGAAAGTTTAAGGAAATAGCATGGCAGAATACTATTCTACTTTCAATTCCTAAAGAGAACTTTTATTAAAAAGAGAAGGAGAAAATGGGTACAGTTCTGCAAGCACACGCAGCAGACCCACAGTGCACACACACAACTGTCAGGCAGGTTCGAGCATATCATTTCTAAAGAGAGCAGGCTCCGTGGTGTTAGTGTGTTCCTTGTCCCCAAAGCAAGTGGCACGTAAGTCACAGCACACCTCATGCTGACCCTCCTTACTTAGAGTAGACAAGGTGAAAATGGTTTAAAATTGTTTCCAGAAGGACAAATAACAGTTTTGCATCATACATAGCCCTTCGTTATGCTTGGATGCTAGCAAATGAGACTGACCTTCCTAGTAGGGATGCTATTTTCCAGGAATGTTTCTAAGCAAAAGACAGGGTTTCACTTAAGCTAAAGCAGAATCGTCCTTCACAGTAATGAACCAATAGAACCTAAGTGAATTAACTTGTGAGAAGCCAATTCCTCATGATGGATATGAACTTAAGCCAGCTAGCTGATAATTCAGTGTATTATCTTTATCTGACTGATGCAGGCCAATGCATTAAGTCAGACCACAGGAAGATCCAGAGCGCTCTTTGGGTCTAATAGGATTTCTATTGTTCCCTGTGCTACGTTCCTTGCTGCCTCAGCAACTCTAAATGTTTTCAGCTCAGACTATTAAATAAGAAGGAACAAATGGTTTCTCCTTTTCTCTTCTTTATCCCTCCATGTAAAGAGCAACATCTTTTGCCATATTTTCCTCGCCCCTCCTTCAGAAAGCCTGAAGGTGTGGATCAGGACTCAGGTTTCAATGCCACACTCAGTCCTGAGCCTTACAACAGTCTGAGCCTTGTGTGAGCTCTGCACATGGCACACGACAGAAATCAGTGTGACGCCACAGCTTGAAACAACGAGAAAACTGTCCTGGAAATAGTGGTAAAATTTGGGGAAGGAAATGTAACAATACTTTCACAGACATGAGTCAGGTCTAATTTCCTATACAAATACAGCTTGAGCTACTGCTGAATTCGGTGTCCTATTTCGTTTTCCACCATTGAATAGAAGTATATTAGAAATAGGGTTATGAGAACAATTTAATCTGTTGATTGTATTCAAATGCTGTTTCTGTAGTTCTGTTGGATCTTACGTAAGACCTTTTTTTAGCGCTAACGTTATTCTTTCAGCGATAATTCACTGAGAGTTTGCTGTCTATGGCTGAGCCTGTCTTCAGTGTATATAGTCAGGATGTGAAGGATGTTGACCCACTTGGAGAAGGTGGAGGACCAGATAATGAATGATGGTGATTCTTGAGTAATAGGATGATGTTTGGGTTTTAATATGAAACAAAGTAGAGGGTTACTATAGATTATCCAGAGAATTAGAATATGATGACAACAGTATTTAGAGATTATTCTAGCAACTGTATAGGAAGAACTGTAGTGGAGAATGGTCTCTTTCAAACTGCTATGTTTCTATCATCGTGGAATACTAAAAATAGTAGAGACAACTAGAAGACTATGGTAGGTATGTACATATGAGGTTATGGGACACCTTGTCAAAAGCAACTATAGGCTGGGCTCAATGGCTCAGCCAGTAATCCCAGCACTTCGGGAGGCCGAGGTGAGTTCGAGACCAGCCCGGGCAACTTGGAGAGACCTTGTCTCTGCAATAAATCAAAAATTAGCTGGGCATGGTAGCATACACCTTGTAGTTCTGGCTACTTGGAAGTCTGAGGCAGAAGGATCATTGGAGCCCAGGAGGTCGACACTGGGGTGGCTGTGAGTGAGCCACTGCGCTCCAGCCTGGGCAACAGAGTGAGACTCTGACTCAAAAAAACCCCAAAAAACCCCAAAACAACAACAACTGTAAATTGAAGAAGACTTTCACCTGGAGATCAGTGAGGACTTTAAAGAAAGAAATTAAATTATAATACTGAAGCCTGTAAGGGAATGTAAACAATGAACAGAAAATGGTCTCTGTAAAGATACTGATGCTTTAGAAGATGTCTGTCTTTCGCATCTCATTTCCTGTCACCATTTGATATACTTGAGGCTTGTAGTCCACAGAAGTTCCTGCCTCCTCTCAGCACATGTATGTGAGTCTGTGTGTCTGACATACACAAAGTGGTACGCACACACAGAGACCATGGGTGGTACCTGGTCTAGAGGAGGAGAAAAGTTCAACAGCAGTGACAGTGACATGAAGCCAGTAGACACTGCACAAAGAGCAGTGGGAGTGTTGAGAAGGGAGCCTTCAAGTCCAAAAGGGAGATCTCAGAAAGGCATTGTGGAGAGAAGGTGTCATATCCCCCAAGGCGAAGGGCATGAGCCCATGTGGACAGGAAAACTGGCATGGGCAGGCTGCCCTGCTGCAGTGCAGTGTTTTCTCACAGCTGGGTTAGACTCTGTGCAGCCTGGCTTGGGTCACTGTTTCTGCAGACAAGGACTAAATATTCTTTTGTAATCCAAGCTCCGAAGGATCAATTAAAGTTGTGTCTAACTCCCAATATAGCTCCTCTAGGCACACCCAAAGGTGTTAGAGTCTCCGTGTATCCTAGCAACAGTGCAGCTTCACAGCACCTTCATGAGCCTTACAATGATGTGTTTCCTGTTCTACCTTCCAGCATATGATTGCAGACACTGTCCGAACCCTGAGACACTGCAGGACTAGCCAGTTTGGTGAGTAATTGAAGTCACGTGCGGAATGTGAATTGACTATACATTGATACTGACTGTGGGCATGTCACAAGTATTTGGTGATAGTAAATAGATGGAAAAGTATATGTGTACGATGGGGGACCCAAACAATACCAGAATTATCTTTTGGAGGGTGGGCCCCTTGTAGTACACTCGGAATTTGTTCCTCCAGATCAAGCAGTCAAAGTTTTTATCTGGACGTTTTGAGAAGGTCGCCCCACAATTTGCAAAAGAAACATCCCAAGTTGTGGCAAACAGGTGATTGTTTCTTCCACATGACAGTGCACCTGTCCACACCATGCTGAGTGTTCAGCAGTTTCTGATCAAAAGATGGCATGACCCCCATGCCTCACCTTCCCTATTCACTCCATCTCACCCCAAGCAATTTTTATTTTTTTCCTCGGATGAAAAAAGTCTTCAAAGTGAAACATTTTGCCTGTGTGGAAGAGGCGAAACAAAAAAATGGCAAAAGCACTAAAAGGCATCAAAATTGATGAGTTCAAAAACTGTTTTGAGCAGTGGAAAAATAATCTGGATAGGTGTATCAAACAGAGAGTACTTTGAAGATGCCCGAAGTTTAAACATGTAAGCATCAATATGCAATTTTTTATAAATAAATTTTGGGGTTTTTGGTTCCCCCCTCGTATATATATGCATGTTGTATGTACTCATATATTATACTAGATTCTCTCTTTGCTTCCTCATTGTGTGTTTGGGATGCAGAGAAGGATAATATATGGCAGATTATTATACCTCCTGGCAGCAAGTTCATTCTGTACAGAGTGACTTGAGACCATCAGAAGCTTCCCTTCCTGGCCCCAAAGTCTTGCTTTGCTTGCCCACTAACTCAGAATGACTGGTGAGTTTAGGAGGGGTGACCCTGTCCCTAACCTGCTTAGAGCCTTCCTGGAAGAGGACTATAGTTTATAAAAAGTGCCTAAAGCAGCCTTCCAGAATCTTTTCTCCTCTCCAACAAAAACTTCCTGTCTGGAGCTGCCTTTCAGCTGAAAAAGTGTTTTTCTGAGCATTTTTATGGAATCCCTGCTGAGACTAATGTATGTAGGAATATTTGTTCCATTTTGAATCTCAGGAATAATTTACATTATGTATAAATGGTGTTAGAACATTGCAGGAAGGAAGGAAGTCAACTTGATTAAGTTGAAGGCGCTTTCACATCGGCAGTGGATTCCTGACACCAGTCCTAGTGAATGGAGACTATTAACCCTGCACGTACAGAACAGAACACAACACTGAGGCTCAGAGATTCACTTATTCAGCTGTTAATCAAACCGAGTCAGTCTGACTTCCTTACCCATGCCCTTTCCTCTGCCCTCTGCAGATTCTGTGGATGTAAAGGGTAATAAAAAAATAGGAAGTTGAGTTCAGTAATTAGAAGCTCATCAAAGAGGATAATATCTTTATTAATCCTCATCTTTAAAAAGTTTTTCAACAATACAGAAGTGTATAAAGTAGAAAATCAGAGTCCCATCTCCCAAATCCCACTAACAATTTAGTCCACATTCTTAAGAATTTTTTTCTGGCCACTGATGACCTTGGTTGGCTTATTGTCCCCCCAAAAAAGCAAGTTAGGAAATGAACTTCTGTGTGGATTACAAATTTTTGGTTTGAAAAGGAGAATTATAAAATACAGGGCCTAATTTTCTAAATATTCATATCCATTAATACCATTTTTATGAGCTTATATAATTTTCATTAAGTACACAGTACAATACGGTTATAATAAAAGCCTGGCCACTGAGATCCACTCAAATGTACAAGCATAATGTGCTGGTGAGGATGGCTTCATATTGCCTTTACCCTCCTTTGCTTCCTAAGTGCTTACAGGATATTCAGCCAATCCTAAAGCATCAATCTTACTTACTAAGGGTCTCTAGTTTATATATGCTACAAGTATGGACAGGGAGATTATACTGACTTGACTGACCTTGAACCTGCCTTGAACCTCCAAGTCACCAGGGAGTAATCCTCTATTTTGCACTAAGCAAGTTAGAAATTTAATAATTATCAAGCCAGTTTATGTTCTAATATGTATAGATAATATTTTAAAATTGGATTTGAGATTGAATTATCTGAATTCATTTTAACGGTTTATGTGGGCATAGCAAACCAATGTCAGCCTCTGGGATAAAATAAAATAATGTTAATCAAGTCACTTATAAATCATAAAGTACCACACATGCATCAATTGTCATGGTTTGGACCATTCATTCCTTTTAAGGCTTGAAAATTAACAACAAAATTATCTTTGTAGAATCCTGTTTTCCAAACCAATTTTTACTAAACCAAAAGCAATCTCTCAATGTCTTCCAGAGAAGGCATTCTAGAATAATACAGATTTTTGGTCGTTTCCAAACAGGTGGGATGGTAAAAACGTTAATGCCTAGTGCTTTACTTGCTAAAACCAAGAACACTTGTTTCTCCTAAACCTAAAAGTTACAAACCACCATGACATATAAGTCTTTGGGATTTTTTTGGCAGAGTCTCACTCTGTCACCCAGGCTGGAGTGCAGTGGCACAATCATGGCTTACCACAGCCTCTACTTGCTGGCCTCAGGCAATCCTTCTGCCTCAACCTTTTAAATAGCTGAGACTACAGGTGTGTGCCACCACATCCAGCTAATTTTTTGATTTATTGTAGAGATGAGATCTCACATGTTACCCAGGCTGGTCTTGAACTCCTGGGCTCAGACAATCCTCTCGCCTCGACCTCCCAAAGTGCTGGGATTACAGATGTGAGCCACTGCGTCCAGCCATAAGTCTTAATTTACTCCCCCATACTCATAAAATGCATTTGTCATAGAGGAGGGAAAAGGGGGTTTTCACCAAGAGACAAAAATGCTGCAATAAAATGCCCAGCCTTCCCAAATTCCCTTGCTTCTGCTCAAGCTGAGTTCCAGAGGCACATCCAGCCTGTTCCATCTGAAATCCATGAAGCAAGAGTATGTGATGTCATCGTCACTCATTTACATTGTCTTACTGTAGTGCAATTTAGCCAGTGTCCCTGTGCCTCAAGTGGTTTTGTTTCTGTTTGTGTCTGTGGTATGCGGGCTTGCCTATGGCACGCAGTGCTCTACCTGTGGTTCCTTATCAGCCTGTCACTACTGGGGCACGTATGTGTCCACAGTGCCCTAAAGCATCTATGGCCCCTCGAGTCTTTAACCACCTGTATTTGTGAGTGGAAAACCCCCTTGCCTTGTCCTCTGGGCAGACTTTAGCCCCTGCACCTACTTTCTGAACCAGCTTTGCATGGTCACCATACCTTAGCTTCTGTTCTGTGGTATCTGTTCATTCAATTTCTCCATTACATTTTTTTCTCAAAAAATGAAGACTCTAAAGAACTGTACAAATATGTGTGTGTGTGTGTGTTTAGTTGGAGTCGCACTCCATCACCCAGACTGGAGTGCAGTGGCATGCTCACAGCCACCATAGCCTCAACCTGCTGACTCAGGTGATTCTTCCACCTCAGCTTTCCAAGTAACTGGAACAACAGGTGCATGCTACCACATCCAGCACAAATTTTTTTTTTTAAAAAGAGTGATTGTGTTCATATGCTAAACACATTATCAGTGATGTCTAACAATTTCAGACTGTGGTATAAGAACCATTGCAGGCCATTTAAATGGGCAGTGACTACAAAAGGCTGCATAGCCAGGTGTTCAGACCATGGACAGACCACGGACACAGGAGCCACATGGCCTGGGTTCAAATGCCGGCTATGCCGCTTCTTGGTGTGTGACTGTGATCAGTTTCCTCGTCTGTGGAGTAGGATAATAACGTAATTTCTGCTGGTCACAATGGCTCACTCCTGTCATCCCAGCATTTTGGAAGGCCTAGGTAAGAGGATTGCTCGAGCTCAGGAATTCAAGACCAGCCTGAGCAACACAGCAAGACCTCGTCTCTACAAAAAATTAAAAAATTAGCCAGGTATGGTGGTATGCATCTGTAGTCCCAACTACTCGGAAGGCTGAGGTGAGAAGATTGCCCGAGTCCAGGAGTTCAAGGCTGTGGTGAGCTATATTGTGCTATTGCACTCCAACCTGGGCGACAATGAGACCCTGACTCAAAAAAAAAAAATTACATAATTTCTAAATAGTTATATTGGGAGGTAATAAATGCTGCAAATATCCTGCCAGTCTGATTGCCTGATCTGAGTACTCTACTCTGAGGTAAACAAGCTTTTCTACTGTTAGGACAAGGACACCTCTTATGGAATTCTGACTCATGAGAATCCAATAGTAGATTTATTCTAAGACCTGGTGTGAAGTTTTATTGCTTTTTAGAAATAGCGTTCTTACTCTCCTGAGGTCGATTGTCTATTCTTTTTCTTTCTTAAACACAGGAGGTGACCTGTCTCCGAAAGAGCACCAGGAGCTAAAGTCCTACGTGAATCACCTGTACATCATCGACAACCAGCAGGCCCTGTTTGAGCTCTCACACAGAATCGAGCCTCGGGTGTGACCCCGCCGCTTCCCTCCCCTGTAACTGCAGCACTTTGAGCAATGGGAATGTCTATGCCAAGAACGTTGCTTTCCTGTGAGAAAAAGAGTTGCTGAGTTTTATCAGTGTGCCCCAAGACATTCACAGGAAAGCCAGCCAGAGCGTGTTCAGGAAGTGATGTCAGCTGCCAGAGATGGGGAGTGGCCTCTCCATGCAGCTCTTGGAACAAGAAGGCATAAAGGGAATCAGAAGCTTTCTGGAGACAGAGAAGTCTGGTTTCTTATGATCACAGGGTTGATCCAATCCAGTTTTCAACTTGAGCTGTTCTGGCGTCAAGACAAGAAAACATCTTGACATAGATGACCAAGTACTTCAGTAAGAGCGTGTGTGAAACAGCAGGGATTTTGACTTTGCCTGGTGTTAGGTTACTGGTTGTAGGCTGTTAAAGAAGTGGGTCTTTTGAACACCTCAAGGCAGTGATGGCATATCTAGATTTCCAGGGAAAAGGAGAGAAGTCTCTGGTGATACCAATTATGACATCACCAAAAGCCACTTGTGTCTATGGAGTGAGGGAGGCCCCGCGGCTGACATTCACACTCTGACGTGCACATGAGAAATGTCAAGGCATGCATCACTTTGACCATAATCTCTTATCGACACATGCTTACAGGTGAAATCATTTCTATATGAGATTTGCAGCTATAGATAGGCAGGGTAGACTGAGTTGCTTTGCCAATAAGAAAAATAGTATTCTTTAAGAAATTGACACATTGTTTAATTTCTGGGGATTTCCTTTACATTTGCAAGCAGGCTCTTATCTTTTATTGGGCACTTAGGATTTTTGAAAAAGCACAGTGCCTGTCACATTGTGGGCACTCGCTACTTGATTTTGAGGTGACAGAGTCACAAAGATCTGCATTCTTGTGCCTGATGACGTGTTTTGCATACCTCACACAGGCTCCTTGCCCACACCATGGAATGACAGCAGCCAGTGCAGGGAAGTTAAGTGACGTTTGATGTGTACAGCACTTAGCACTCTCTACAAAGAGCAAGGTGACACAGTAGCAGTGATTACCAGTGTTTCAGCAAATGAAAAGTGCCCTGAGATCTCCAAATGTCTGCTTTATGTTGGAAACTTAGAAGTCCTACAGTCCACCAACCAGCCAAAGCAGGGAGCCTTTCTATAATTTGCCTTTTTCTTCTCCAAAAATCTTAGTCTTTTTTTATTATTCCTTTTTTTTTTTTTTCCCCCAGCAGGGGCTCCTACAGCAAATAAGGCCCCTTACTATTCTCAAGGACTGGCTAGAGGATTTACCTCAGCCTTCGAATGAACAAAAAAGCTTGTGGATTAAAATAATGAAATCCTCCCCTGCCTGCTGGATACTTGTCACCTTGCTAGAATGCAAGGACCTCCTTCCTGTATTTGATCCATTCATTTTTCAAACATGGGAGTTTTGGTGCACTGGTTACCATTCCTGCCTGTTCATCTCCTAGGTGCCCACCCATCCAGCTTCCTTCTTTTCTCCTCAACACTTCATTCATCCTCCTAACAGACGTGTCCAGTGCTCTCTGACATCACTATGGCAGTGCTATTTCCTGGGCTCAGGAATCCACTGAGCTTGAGATACTACTGGAAGGAACCACATGGAGGAGACATTTGGGAGGACTTTCAGAGATCCTTAGTCTGGCCCAGCATGTCAAACTTCGGTCCTGAAAACTTACAACGTGGTCAGGCACGGTGGCTCATGCCTATAATCACAGCACTTTGGGAGGCCAAGATGAGAGGATTGCCTGAGCCCATGGATTCGAGACCAGCCTGGGCAACTTGGCGAGACCTCATCTCTACAATAAATCAAAAATTAGCCAGGTGTGGTGGCACGTGCCTGTAGTTCCAGCTACTTGAAAGGCTGAGATGGAAGGATCGCCTGAGCCCACTCCAGCCTGGGCAACAGAGTGAAACTCCAACTCAAAAAAAAAAAAAAAAATTACAAGATTTTATAGAAAGACACCATCGAGGGCTGGGCTACTTAGAGAAATGCTTCATGCTGCTGGTCATGGAATGGGACCCCTGGAGGAGACCAGAGTCATCAGAACCAGAGAGAAAAGACTTCCAACTTCCCTCATGGCTAACCAAACACTCCACAAGCCCTCTCTGGACAGTTGCTGAGGATAGCACCACGGACAGCCTGATGCCCGTTCTTATCTTTTTCCTGTGCTAGGGACTAGCGCTTGGCCTGTCTAATCATGTATGGCCATTTTGACATTGTCTCTCTGTTTTGTAATTGAAATTGTATTGGCATTAGCTCTACACTTCTCCTAGTAGAACGTGACCTCTAGGGGACTAATTTTCAGTGGAGAACTGTTTCAACATAGTGCATGCTGCTTCGACCCTTAGTCAGACATGTACACTGGGCCAATTGAAGCCACACAAACATTGTGTTTAGATGCATATGGTGTGGTATATTCAGAGCACCTCACACAGCTTAGGTGAAAACGGGCTGGGGAGAAAACGTGCCTGTCTGCCTTTCCCTCCATCCATGGTCATATGGCCCTCAGGTAGCAGAGGGAAGGAAGGTGTTGGTTAAGTTTTGATTTGCTCTTCCATCCCTGTCTTCTGAATGTCTAAAAGCTCTAAATCTTTCTGAAATTTAACAACTGTCTCCAGAGATTTCCCAGATAGCAGTTCTCTGAAATTTCAGAAGCTTTGAGGTATCTTAGCTCTGGAATTAAAGAATTCGAAGCAGTGTACTGAGAACCAGATTTTGCTCAGCAGGAAGCTTTTTCTAAGGAATATGAGCCGTCCAACAGTGAACAGGTCAATTCGTGGTTAAGTATTCCCTGCTGGGGGTGTGGAGCAGTTGTTCCCTCTGTGGAGATTCACCAAGGCCAAATAGGTTTTGTTCTGGCTAGAAGGGTGGAATAGAATATGTCTAAGCTTATTCCATCTTTCTTTTGGAGTTTTATGACTGCATAAAATCTCCCTGTTCACCCTGAAAATCTTGTGTCATCTGCCACCTTCAGCAGCAGGTGGTATCCAGCGGCCAGGTGTGTTCTCTTGGTTTCAGACAGTCCTGTGGGTCACTGGATTTGTCAGCATTCCAGCAAACCCGCCCTGCCTAGAAGTCAGTAAGGGACAGCAGAACGTAGGTTCTTGTAGGCAACATCACAACCTTTTCAATTAAAAAAAAATGTCTTAACATACACATTTGCAGGTGTTCCATAGACTGTCATGTTTCAAATTCACTGTTCTGTTCCCTATAATTGCCAAATGCTTGTAGTGATAAATATTATGATCTACATTCCCCTATCTCTAGTATTCTTAGTTATTAGAATGAATTCATTTTCCTAGGCTGATAACCACAAGCAGGTAGTGGGGTGCATGTGCTGAATTTAGAAGCACAAGGATAAAGTTGGTGCCCACACCTCCCAGTCCCCAGGAGAAGATGTTATGAGAATGCATACTTGCCTCTGAGGGGGAGAGAAATGGTGGCTTGAAAGAGAGGGTGTCGGTGATGACTTTGGGTCCCTGGCGCTGGGCTCTCATTGCTGCCCAGGCCCCAGCCCTGCAGTCCTGTCCTAGAACTGATGGCATGGCCAATCCAAGCTTCTCAGAAACTGGACAGAAACATTCAGATGGGGGTGGTCCAACACAGAACTTTTTTTTTTTTTTTTTTAATGCTTCAAAGATATGTCCTTAAAATTTCAGCCTGCTTCTTAGTGAGTGGGTCAGTTTTGCCTAAAACTGGTAGGGGGGAAAAAGTTTTTAAAAATTGCCAAAAAGCTAGATGAAAATGTACTACTGTATAAAGCAAAGCTGTATATACTAAACATTTTTTAGCAGAGTAATATTTATTTGCATAGTCTATTTATTGTATTCGTATTACACTGTTATTAAATACTGGGATGAAATCAAGGACCTGGAGCAAGGAGTCTTGCCTTTTAACGTATCATGCATTAGGACTGCTGTGATATTGTCAGCTTGCATTCACAATTAGAAGATAGAGACCCCACAATCAGGGTGTCTACCTAACTTCTCAGGGACTACACTTCGTAGTTATCCAACATTAGAAGAGCTGGTGAATATGAAACATTTGTTGAATTACCAGAATCGCCATTAACAGTGTTTCTTTTCCCATATTTCATGCTTTCTGCCTCTGTATATATGACTGTGCTGTGTATTTATCAAAGCTAGTAAGCAATAATTTATATGTAAAAATGGCCAAGCAATATAAGGTTAAAACTTATATAAGTAAGTAACCATTACCTTATCTTGTATTTTCAAGTGTTTTTTTTTTTAACTGCTTTTCCAAATATAAGACTATGTTAAAGATACTATTTGTGCCTCGTGGCTTGCTTTCTCTGTGGTGTTTTGGGCTAACTCACCTGTGTTGACAGGTATCTGGTGCTCAGGTGTTTGGAAATGGAAGTTATTGACCCAGGTAGGTGAAGAGTTCTAGGCAGCCTAGAAGGCAAAACACGCTGTCTGCCATGGGGCCATCGCAGAATCGAAACACCATGGAAACTGCATCCATGTTCTCACAAGCTGAGACTTGGGAATCACCTCGCCCGGCTTGAGGGGGGCTGGGAACACCCCCTTGCCCGCCTGTGAGCAGCTCCAAGCCCAGTGCTGATACCCTGGGCCTAGAATAGAGGTCCTAGCAGCTGAAGAGCCATAGACAAGTGGGGCAGCAGTGGGGTGATGAGGACACTGGGGCGGGGAAAGATAGGCTGTGTGTGCACTAGTGTAGACCATATGAGTGTTCAGAAGCTTCTCTGAATAAACAGGAAGTTTGTTCATCCTGCCCACTGAGGTCAGCCTAGCCTTTGGTATGCGGCTTCTTCTCCATGCAGGAGGATTATGTATCTCACCATGCTGAACTTGGGCGTGGCCATGTGTCTCACACTGTCCAGTGAAAGATGGGGAGATGCATGTGGCTTACATGCAGAAGCTTCATGGGGGCTGTGCCTGCCCTGTCTGCTCTGCAGTGACACCTGCACTACTCCAGGGAAAGGGGGCCTCATCAGCCTGGGTCCCGGCACAAAGGCAGCATGGAGCAGAACTCCAGCTTGTGAAGGATGTGTTGAGTGACCGACAAAGCATCATCATGGGAAGCCACTGAGGTTTGGGAGTGGTTTGTTATTCAGCAGAATTTAGCCTCCGCTGACTAATACAGTCTCCCATGACACTCCCTTCTTGATAAATAGCCCCTTCCCTCAGCATGTGTGGGCAGCAGTTTGTCTCTGCACAGACCTCATGGATGAGGCCGCCTGTTGTCACACATCCATGCAGTGGGCTTGTCTGTATGGGGAATGGTAAAGACCTGATCACAATTTTTTGGGCTCATGGTCACCAGGAAGTAGCACTTGTGAAACAAGGGAAAATGGGACAAGAGGACACTGTGGTATTGCCTCTAATTAGGGCTGCAACTGGTAGCAGAGAGAGGAGGATCACTGAACTTTACCACTTGTGTCCTGGTCCCCAAATCACTTCATCCATTGGGGCTGACCCCACAAAGTCCCCCAGTATCTGGAGCAATACAGGAGGTGAAGGGGGAATGGGAAGCCCCAGGATCCAGCTCTGGAAGGGAACAGAAAAAAGGGGGATGCCCATTGCTATGGACACTACTATAAGTAAGGGATTGGCAGTAGTGGGATACTGCCAGGGTGGAGGGGACACCACATCAATAAAGGCACCTGATCTCAAACCAGGGCAAGTGAGGACCAAAGGGAGGCCCAAACTTTACCTGTATGATGTCTTGTGTACCTAATCCTGAATTGTATCTCACATCTTTAAAATTAAATCAAATGTTCAAAATATGGGTGCATATCTTCTGGCATGCATCCTATATCATTATTAATAAATTATCATTAATTGAATGTGTACTATGTACCAGGCGTTGTAGTTAGCACATTACACTCATTTTCTCATACAACCTTGGGAGGTAGATAGCATTTTAACTTCCATTTTATAAGATGCAGCCAAGAGCAAGGCAAAACTTTGCCAGTTCTCCCAGCCCTCAATAATGGCAGGGGGATCCCCAAAGAGTAGCGGACAGGACCTGCTGTGGAAATTCAGATGAGTCGAGGACTCAGTGTCAGATAAGGTTGTCCAGAATGACTTCAAAGGGGACTGATCCTTGTTTGGTAGATAAAGAGGCGTCGTTGGCACAATGTGTTGAGTAGGCAGACAACAGACTGACCAGACCTGGTTGCTGGTGCCTGGTGGGGAGGCTGGGAGATGAAGCAGGGTGGGGCCAGATGGCCGAAGGAGCTAGGTGAACAGTCCCTGCTGGTAGGGAGGCAGTAGCTGCCTGGGCACTTGGAAGCAGGTGACGTGTTGATTCCAGGGGCTTTTCTGTTTATTGCTGGCATTCACCCCCGGAGACCTGTGGAGTCAGCGCTGGACACAGGACGGGGAAGGGGCGAGGGGCTCTTTCCGCATCCTCCCACGGCCTCTTCCCTTCTAGCCTCTGAGGCCTAGCCTGGTCAATTGAATACAAAGGGGCATGAACAGTTCTTATTTCCTACGTTTATCAAGACACTTGAAAAAAAAAAAAGTACCAAAAAACTAATTTGTTTAGCAACCACAGATCTGCACCAGCTTTTTTTGCAGCCATGGGCTAGAAGGAGCTTAAAGGTCTAGCACATCTGATGACTGAATTGCCCTTGAAATCGTCCCTGCAGTTGGTTTTAGGTCTATTTCTACACCTCTGGTGGGGAAGAGCTCATTATCCTTAAGGTGATTCTGGTGGCCTGAGCTCCTCTCACTAGGGTACACACACACACACACACACACACACACACACACAGCTAAATGTACATCCATATCAGTCTGGCCTCAGAATTAAACCTTTAAAGAAGCACTGAGTCTCACAATTACTTAGCAAATGTTTGGCATGGGTTATTTTTAACAGGCATTTTAGTAAGTCTCAATTTATCTCCATGTGTAGAATATCCATTTCAAGGGGATACCAAATTATTAGTCTCTGGGGGTGTCTGCACGATCCTGTTGGCCTTGGCAGGTAAGCAGAGACTTGAACATGAAGGATTTGTATGGAGTTGAGGTTTCGTTCTCCAGCCTCAAGGATGCTACTGAAGGATTTTGAGCTAGGGAGAAACATGATGAGAGTTGTTTTAGGAACAAAGACTTTTTGATGGCAGCGTGGACATTATATTGAAGGAAATTTAGAATAGAGAAAGGAAGACTAGGTAGAAGGTGAAGTGATGGGTAGCAAGAGTCTGATCCACATGCGGGGAGAGGGATGAAGGGTAGCTGATGGACAACTTGATAGCAAGGGCTGTTGGTAATGAGGGGTCAGGTTGGTTCCATGGTTTTAACTTGACCGGATGGTGGCACCACTCATCACCCAAGACTCTTCGTGAGAAAGGGACTCCAGGGTTATAAGATGCCAGAGCCACTGTTAACGCAGAACTTGGGAAAGATCTTGCCACTGCCTCAGTCTCCCAGGCGGGCCAAAGGCTTTTGAGACTTCAATCTCTTTGCTTCTTTTTCTTTCTCCTGCCTTCAGTTTGGTCAGGACTCCCAGAACAAAGTGACACTGCAGGGATTTTCTCAGAACGTGATTATTTTCACTCAACTCAAAATTACAGTCTCTAACCATACACAGGCAACTTAGGAACCTACAAATATCTGTGAGCAGCAAAGGGGCATTCCAGAGAGGAGGGCTCAACATCACCCCCCATGGCAGTGTCTCAGGTGTGCCAGCCCCTACGGGTGGGACTGCGGGTGCAGGGTCCTCCTGGGAGAAGTCCAGTCAGGATGCTTGGCATTTCCACCCTCCCCACTTACACGTTGAAACCCAGGAATACAGGGAGCTCCCAATATACTGGGGGAATCCACAACAGGGGAAATACTCTCCTTCTAGGGGAAAATTTCCTGGCCTGTGAGATGCTTTTCAGTATGGTATGGTTGTAGCAAAAAGAAAGAGGATGTGTTGTGGTTAGACAGTGGTGAGGGTTAGAAACAGTGCCCATTTCCCGGCTTGGCTTACCGTGGTGTGCAAGCGTCACACTAGGAGAATCTGGAAGTTTCTTAACCCCAGCCTGGGGTGAAAGCAACAGACTCGGGGGTGGCTGCAGGGCTTCCTATGGGACTGCCATGGCACGGCGTGGTCACCTTGGTACAGAAATGCCCACAAAACTAACCACAGGGAGCCCCGCGAATCCCCAACCCTTGGAAGACCCCAACTCTGGGAGAGAGATACATAATTAGGAGCTACAGTAGGGAGTAGGGTCAAAACCTGGGCCGAGTTCCTCTGAGCACTGAATCACCATAAGAGAAAGAAAACAGAGATGCGACTGAATCTAGCTCTGAGTCTGGCTGGAGCAGGGATCGCTCAGCGTGTCCCCAGGGACCCTGCTCTAGCGCGGTCCTTGGAATACCACATTCCTGCACAGTAGGTCAGCCCTGCTCCTTAGAGATTGGGAAGAGGACTGTTGCTTCTCTGTTTAGGTGGGAGAAAATTCTTGTTGCCCCAGCAGCAAGAATGCTTCACTAAAGAACATTCGCAAGTTTAGAGCTGCAGGAATCTCCTTTGTTTAAAAGAGTGCATGAATTGCTGGATTGTATGGAAAGTCAATTTCTAGATCCTTTAGATATCGCCACACTATTCTCCATAGGGGTTGGACTAGTTTGCATGCCCACCAACAGTGTAGAAGTGTCCCCTTTTCTCCACACCCACATCAGCACCTATTGTTTTTTTATTTATTAATGATGGTCACTCTTACTGGGGTAAGGTGGTATCTCAGTACGCAGTCAAAAAGAAGGACAGAATCATGGACTTCTCAGCAAATTGGAAAGAATTGGAGACCATCGTTCTTGGCGATCTATCACAGAAACAAAGAACCTAATACCCCATGTTCTCACTCATAAGTGGGACCTGAACATTAATCACAAAAGCACAAGGGAGGGATCAGCAGTCGCAGGACACTGCCAGGGGAGGGAGGAAGGGGGGACACATGACACAAAGAGTACCTGATCCTAAACCAGGGGAAATGAGGACCGGTTGGAGGGCCTGACTTCACCTGCACTTCGATCACATACCTAATCCTGACTTGTATCCCACATCTTTACAATACAATAAAGTTTTTAAAAAATAGTGCATGCAAAACAAATGCACAAGTTGCTCCTGGGGATTCAGAAGACCTCAGACAAAGGATAGGCCCTGAAGTGGAGCCTCAAGCCCCAGAAGGATTCTGTAGCTAGTGCACCAGGGCCAGGACGGGAAGTTTCCTTTTGAACCTTGCTAATCCCAATGCCTCAGAATATGACCTTTCTTTGGAGATAGGGTCTTTGCAGAGGTAATCAAGTGAAAATGAAGCGGTTATGCAGTATATCTGGTGCTCTTCTAACAGGGATATTTGGAAACACACACACAGGAAGAACGCCCTGTGAACACAAAGGTGGCCATTGTGCTAAAGTGGGAGGCAGGGAGGCGGAGCAGAACCTCCGCTCACAGCCCTCAGAAGAAGCGACCCTGCCAGCACCTTGACCTCAGACTTCTAGCCCCAGAACTGTGAAGCAACACATTTCTGGTGTTTGAGCCACCCAATTTGTGGCTTTGTTACTGCAGCCCTTAAGGAAGCCAACACAGCATTGCTGAGAAGATCTGAAGGAACAAAGTGAGGGCACCACCCAGGCAAATATCTGGGGGGAGAGCATTCTGAGCAGAGGGAACAGCAGGTACAAAGGCACTGAAGGTGCCTATGGGGTTTAAGGACCAACAGGGAGACTGGCATGGCTGGAACCAGTCAGGAAAGAAGCAGAGGAGGTCAGAGATAACTGTGGTCAGATCATGTAGAGCCTTGATGTTCACTTAAAGTCAGATGAGAAACTGCCAGAAGGTTTTAAGCAGAGAATGACAGAATCATTCTGGTTGCTGAAGCTCAGACCAAAGGGGGAAAAGGGGGAAGCAGGGGAATCCCTCAGGCAGTTGTTGTAATAATCCAAGCAAGCTAAAATGGTGCCTTTGACCATGCGGTGGTATGATGTAGAGTAATTCTGGATATATTTAGGAAGATAGATTTGATATCATTTGCTGATTACATATGCTGATTGCATATGGAGAAAGGGGGAAGTTAGCATTGACCATGAGGGTTTGGGTTTGAGCAACTGGAAGGATGGAGTTGCAACTCATTGGAATGAGAAAGACCTCGAAGGCAGCAGTCTTGAAGGGGAATGTCAAGAGCTGAGTTGGGGACATATTTGGTTTGAGATGTCGATAGACATGGGTGGGAACCGACGGGAGTCTCCCTGCACCAAGGCTGCCTTGCATGGTAGATACAGTGGGCCTTCAACCCCATCCACTCCTGGACTTCCCCAGGGTCAAAGTCACCCTGTGAGCTGGGAATGTTGTGCAGGATGAGTATGTGCTTTTGACTGACTGAAGCTAGATAATGATGCTTCCAGCCTCCAGGCCCATGCTCCGAGCACAGCCACGTGGACCGACCCCAAAGCCCAGGACCTCTTCAAGTTCAACTCTATTGAGACAGCACCCCTTGGGTAGGAAGTCATCTTATGGGGCCACAGACTGACGCTCTTGACATTCTTCCATCAACCATCCTTTCAGCGTCGATTTCACAGTTTCGCTCAGTGGCTGCCTTCTCATTCAAGATTCTCTTCCCAGAGGAAATGCAGAAACATGAATTGTCACGACAGATTCTGGAGGCTTCTGTTAGCCAAGATGAAATACAATATGCCTAAAAGACGTGTTCCAATAAGTCCTCGACACAAGCTTCAAGGTGCCGGCTGAGGTTCAATCCTTGTTTTACATCACACAGTCAGACACTCTCACCTTGATGGGAAAGAACTTCCGAGGCACACACACCATTAGTTTTATATATTACCTTCTTTTGTCATCAAAACAATCCTGGGAGAGAGGAGTTTTTATCTACACAATGTTTAGCACAGCACATGATGCACATTCATGGCTTAGTTAATATTTGTTCACTGAGGCCTTCGCGGCTGTCATAGCCAAAATGTGAGACATCAGCTCTGTCTGGGGGGCACGTGGTCACACCATGCAGAAATTAAGTCGCCGTTAGAAATGTGTGTTGCTAAGGGGCTACGTTAAATGACACAATGGGGCACTGTTCAACGCCTTTGTCACAGTGATGACGCCATGGCTTTGCTGCTGCTCTGCCTAACGCACGGTCCAGTGGGTAATTGTTCTTAGTTTTCACAATAGAACGCAGTCTTTTCATTAAAATACAAAAATCAAGGCGATGGCACGGGGCCAAACTAGAGAAAACTGACGCATGGACGGGTCCCGCAGGCACTGCGGTCTGTCAGTGAAGGACCAAGATGAAAGGACAGGCAAGTATCCAGTCCTCCTCTGGCCCCACCACAGGCCCTCAGCAGAAAGTGAAAATGCCCACACATGGCTCACCGGGCGCTTCTCCATCCAACCCCTTGTCCTTCTGCCTCATCTCTGGCTCTCTGTCCCTGCCCCACACCCCGGGAGGACACATTCATGCACTCCCTGTTAGGTACAAAGTATATATTCCAGCGGGGCCTCCTTAAAATGTTAGGTCAGGCCCACCAGGGTGGGGTTGTGCAAATAATTGCACAGACATTAGATAGGAAAATATAGTTTATTTAGAAAACAAATTAGAAAGAGAGCGAGCGAGGAGATTCACCTCTTCAAGGTAGGGGAGGGGACCAAAGCTTAGGAAACAGGGCGGCGGCCATTGCTCAAAGAGTACATGGCCACACCATAGTTTAGTAAAGCAATGGCGACCGGCTACTCAGAGTCGAATCCTTTTACACCTTCCCTTTGATGGGGGAAGGTCGTCAAGGTGATTGGGTGGTTGTCTGCTCCACGTCACTGAGGGCAGGCATGCACAGGGACTGACCGTCAGGTGATGGATGGCAGGCGGATGGGTGGACTAGTCATGTGATTGTTGCCACGGTGATGGGGTCTGTGTGTGTCATGAAGGGTCGCTTAGGTTAACTTGTTTATAAAACAAGCTAGGGAGGGGGGTTGTAAAGCAATTATCAATTGAGAAACAGGTTCTGTCCTTGGCTAGTGGATTAGAGGGTAAATTAAAGTGAATTGCTAGGGATACTGCCAGGGTGGGGGAGGGAACACAATACCAGTAAGGGTACCTGATCTCAAACCAGGCAAAGTGGGGACCAAAGGGAAGCTCAAACTTTCCCTGTATGATGTCCACTTGCATACCTAATCCTGAATTGTACCCCACATCTTTAAAATAAAATATTTTTTTAAAGTGCACAGAGACAAGCAAAAAAATAAAATTGCAACGTGGAATCACTTTGAGCTTACAAAAAATAAAAAAATTAAGTGAACTGCTAGAAAAATATGACAAAGTTAAGCAATGTTAAAATGGCTGCTCCTTGGCTATATTGACTCTGTGTTATGTCCTTTCACTCACCACCAGCCAGGCTGAAACAATCAGGCGCTCTCTCACCTCCAGGCCTTTGGACTTGTACAAGGGCCAAGTATCAAGCGGAGACTTGGGGCGCTAGGGGGCGCTGTGCTGAACACGGAGATACGTTCTGGAACTGTGTGAACCGGTTGTGGGCTTCCCCTGCCTGGATCTCTCTGCTCCTCACTTCGGTAACCCTCCCGCGTGCTCCGGGCCCCAACACCCCAGGTGTTCCCACCAAGTGCCCCACCAACGCCTCTCCAGTTGAGTCACAACCTCTGCCCTGGTGGCCTCTTCCTCTGCCCCACTCGTCTAGATGTCTCCTTAGGGAACAGGCTGTCTTTTTAACCACTGATCTGTTAGAATTCATTGCAAAACCAGGCACACCATATGTCCTTGTGTGGTTGTTGGGGTAGCTACGGTAACTGTCACAGACCCAGATAAAGGACACGATTAACCACCTAGAGATGTAAGGCAGCAATGTCACCATCACACCATCAAGTCCCCATTAGGGTTTGGATAACCCAGGACCTGCCTGATTGAAGTGAGGAAGCCGCAGAGTGGTGGGGGCTGCCGGGGAGGTCCTTTTGAGGCAGGGTGTTCAGTGTAGGTTAGACGTAGATAGATGAAGTTCTTGTAGGCAGTTTTAAGTTTTAAAATAGGTAAGCATTCAGACATCTTTCTTTCTTTCAGGCCTGACCACCCTGCAGGCTGGGATGTGGACGTGCCAGGCTACCCCCACCCCCTCAGCTTATCGAAGAAAGGCCCATCAAAGTGTAGAAATGATGCAACCCAGCCTTTCAGTTCATTGTTTAACATAATAATCACTAAAAAATCTCTCAAGTCTCTTGTCAAAGGCAAAAATGCTGTTCCAGGAAAAGGCTGCCCCTTAGCTCACAGAGGTGGAGAGATGATGGTCTCTCCAGAGCAGATACCTGCAGCTCACTCATTGACATAGGAATCACTAAATAGGTATACCAAGCCTTTTGTCAAAAGCAAAAGCATGGTTTTTTTCCATGCCCAGTCTCTCTCTCTGTGTGGGTGTGTGTGTCTGTTTCTGTCTCTCTCTCTTTCTCACTAATAAATTCTGTTTTAAAACTTAAAAAAACTATACTAGTCAGATACAGTGACTCACGCCTATAATCCCAGCACTTTGGGAGGCGGAAGTGAGAAGATTGCCTGAGCCCAGAGGTTCAGGGCAATTTGATGAACCCTCCTCTCTACAATAAATAAAAAAATTAGCCAGGGGTGGTGGCGCACACCTGTAGTTCCAGCTACTTGGAAGGCTGAGGCAGAAGGATTGCCTGAGCCCAGCAGTTCGAGGTTGCAGTGACTGTGAGCGTGCCACTGCACTCCAGTCTGAGAACAGAGACTCCTATTCAACAAAATAAAATATATAAATAAATAAAACCATACTGGCCACTCTGAAATTCTTTTCCACCTGGCAACACAATAGCGTTCTGGAAACTGGTAGCAATTCCAGCACATTCCGGAGCACTTATTGCCAAGGTGAATCCAAGTTCACTGTCCCAGACAGGTTACAAGTGAACCACGCCTGAGGTCTGCCTGGGCCACAATTGGTCCAGGAGGCCTGGAACCACCGCCAGTCCATCTTTCCTGGAGGCTCCGCAACAGCGACCACTGTTCCAGGAAGACAGGGCAGACGTTAGCGTCACCATGCTCAGAAGCAACACTCACTGAGGAGGGTTGCTGAGAATCCTCGTCCTGTTCAACATTCACCTTTCCACTGTCACCCCAGCAGTGCTGCCAGGGCTAATCACTTTGGCTGCTCGCAGAACCCATGAGGGCCAAGTGTTTCCCCAATTCTCGGAACAGTGGCTTAGCAACCCGGCATCTGGAACATGCCCAGGGGTGGCCTCAGTGCTCCAGACTGTGGTCTGCTGGGGGAGGAAAAGGTAGGGGAAGTGGAGGGGTAGGAAAGGTGGGGAAGGGGGCGGGCTGGGGGAGGGATGGGCAGAGATCGAATCAGACAAAGAAAAGCTTCTTTTCTGTCCCTCCTCCTCCCTTCTCTTCCATAAAAGAATCTTAACAGCAGATCCAGAAGGAAAAGAAGGAAAAGCCACCAGTTTTCCACCCCCCAGTTCTTTGTATTGGCCCAGCGTGTGCCTCTGGGCCCCTTTTGTTCTCTGGCCGGGGTGGAGTTTGTGGCCACACTCTGCTGGAAAGGTCGCTGGGGTTAAGACGCTGGGACCAGCCCATGGCACTAGAGGAACCCGTGTTTTCCGTTGTGCATTAAAAGGCCCATTTGCCTGCGGCTGAGCTTCCCCTCAGATCAAATAGGTCAATAAGGACCAAGGACAAAGCACAAACAGGGCCTGCAAGCCAAGCGATGTCGATAACATGGAGATAAACGGGCATTTCAGAGCGGCTGGCCGTGGGTGTGGGGCATTGTCCCTTCTCTGGCCAGCGGTGCCTGGCCACTTTGTCTCCAAACAGTGCTTCCATTTTGGAGATGCCAGATTGGTTTGGACGTAAAGCTTGACAGTTGTGGGGTGGGCCGGGGTGGGGTTGGGGTGGGGGGAAGAGAGATTGGAGTTGGTGCCGGGTGGGATGGGGGATGGGATGGGTAATTGTGGGGGCGGGGTATCCTGTGTAGGGAGCGTTTGCAAAGTGAGCTGGGGTGTTCTGTGTGGTTGGGACTAAGCAAATGACATCCCAAAGGTGGGTTTGATTCATATCAGAAAGGCCTGTGAGCAATTCTAAAAATGTGAACATCATTTTAAAAGCCTCCAAACCTTTTGATGATGCATCCTTTTGATGGAAAAAAAATTCTTGAAAAAATTATGTGTATGTCTCGTGTCAATAAATAAAGCATACACAAAATAGAAATGTTTAAAGGATCAGATGAAAGGTGAATGTGAACTGTTTTTGCTTTGCTTTTGAGTTGGAGTCTCACTCTGTTGCCCAGGCTCGAGTGCAGTGGCACAATCACGGCTCACCACAGCCTCGACCTCCTGGGCTCAGGTGATCCTCCTGCTTCAGCCTCCCAAATAGCTGGAACTACAGGCACACACCACCATGCCCAGCTAATTTTTTCATTTTTTTGTAGAGACAAGGTCTTGCTATATCGCCTAGACTGGTTTCAAACTCCTGGGCTCAAGCAATCCTCCAGCCTCAGCCTCCAAAAGCACTGGGATTACAGATGTGAGCCACCGTGCCCAGCCAAAGCTTTTTTCTGTTTTCTGTGCTTCACTCAATTATCTTGTCAGCTTCCTCAAATACACAACCTACCTTAGAGACCAGCGCTTTGGGCAGTAGAGAGTCACAGAGGTTTAAAAGCAAAAATCAGACTTGATTTTGGGAAGATCATTCTGGATGCATAAAAGAGAAAAGGCTGGAGACAAGAGGTCCAACAGGAAGCTGTCATAAAAGTCTCATAGAAAGACACCAACGACCTGGATGAAGGTGCAGTAAACAGAAAAGGTGACAGACCAGAGACATATTTAGCAGGCAAAATCAAGAGAACATACGACTGGAATGGACCAGCCCATGGCACTGAATTAAATAAATGCATGCATGCACATCTTGAAAGATATCCACAAGGAGAGATACACCCTGGGACCTGGCATTAAATTTCACCGACGACTTTGATCCACATTTCAAATGTGACACAGAAAACAACAAGGCCCAGACCCTACGATGCCTTTCCCAGGCCCCGGGCACTTTGCCTCTGTGGTCTCCTTCCTCCATAAATAGGTTAAATATAAACCAGGGGTGCCAAAAAAAATCTATACACCCTTTAAACGATGTTGTCTATGTATTACTTTTAGTTTGCTGGAATCAAAAGTGTCTGGACGCTGATGGTAACCACTTTGAGCACCTCTTGTAGTTGCAGAAGTCAAATGTGACTCGTATTCATCTTTTGTTATCGGTATATATGTTTCCTTTCTTAAAATATGTATATGTTTTTTGGCACCCTCTGTATATATACAATACACACGCATATATGCGAAAGTATATTTTACCACTGCATGGGTATAAAGATTAATGTAATCCAGGGGTTTCATATTTATTTTTTCTTCTGATTTCAAAATCATTTTAAACACTTTCAAGGGTCCCCAAGAGTACCACGCCGGCAGAGCCTGGGAATACGCCGGCCCTGAATCAATCCGGTTCCAAGCTGTGGTGGAACCTTGAGGTTCAATGTGAGCCTCGAGCGCCATCTAGTGGCCGACGTGCTTACGCCCCTACCCTGCTGAAAAAGGTTCATTGGCAAAATTTTCACTCAAGGATCCCAGACCTGATCCGATTCCTATGATCACTACTGGACTCAGGTCCACACTGCTGGTCACTGGGTTTTGAGGCCGTGTGACTGGCAGGAGCTAAAGTGGGACTTTCAGAGGAAAACGAGCCCCCTGGTGACCACAAACAGCAGGTCTTTTCATCAGATTGTTTGCAACATTTTTGTGTTTAAGGCCACACATTGAAGGGAGTGTAAGATGAAGACAAGTGCAGAAAAGCAAGTTTTAACATCCTTTTTAAAACCCACAGTTTTTCAGTATTCACTCGCTATTCTTTGCTCTCGCCTTGACCGGACCAGCTTCTTTATCTACAAGGCATACAAGGCAGAGTGATCCCACGTTTGGCTGGAGCATCGTCAGAGGAGCCACGTGTCAGAGCGCAAGCCACGCCCCTCCACCTCCGCTCCCCCGCCCCCCCCCCAGCGACAAAGCAACGGAGCAGGCGGTCAAAGGCCCGGCTCAGAGGTGAGCCCGTGTGAAGATGGGGCGCCTTCCTCGGGGATGTCGTGCACACGGTAAGCCAAGGCCGTTGCATGGTGCCGTGTGCCCAGCAGGTGGAGCACGTGGGCCTGGGAACCAAGGACTGGAAGCAGGAGGGACGCCCCTACCACCCTCCTGATGACCCACTGGGGGAATCCGCTCCTCCCCTCCCCATAGCTCTGGGCTTTGTGGTTTTAGGGACTCGTTAGATGCTCCCTCCCACTCATCTCTCATTCGTGAAGAGAGTCATCTTTACGTGTGCCAAGTGTAGCTGGGGCCATCCTGGCCCATTACACAGATTGGGAAGAGACCGAGCCCACCCCAGGGTCCCAGGGAGCCTGCATTCCCATGCCCCTCCCTCGAGGTCCGAGTCCTGCTCTGATGCATTAGCACAATGGAGGGATTCTTGTCCCACGATACGCTCTCCAGTTACACATTGATTCAATCCTGTTAATCCCCATCAGAAATAATAATTGAATGAATCGTAATAACAAAGAATAGCACACCATCATTTGGAGAATAACAGAGTCACATGATAACATACCCAGCTTCACTGAGGCATCGCAGATGATCAGGTATAAACAGGAAACTTGTATTCAGTAATTCCTCACCCCAGCTCTGTTAAAGCATCAGGCCAGCGTCCTCCACAGCTCAGGGTGACTCTTACTTTACAGCCATTTATTCTATAAAACCCTAGTTTTGGCTACAAAGATTCCATCCTTTTTTTTTTTTTTTTTTTTTAATAGAGATTGGTCTCATTATGTTACCCAGGTTGGTCTCGAACTCCTGGGCTCAGTAGATCCACTGGTCTTGGCCTCCCAAAGTGCTGGGATTACAGATCTGAGCTACCATGCCCAACCCATCCTGCTTCATTCTTTTTTTTTTTGTCTTGGTCTCGCTCTGTCACCTAGGTTGGAGTGCAGTGGCACGCTCATGCTCACGGACACCGCAGCCTCGACCTGCTGGACTCAGGTGATCCTTCCACCTTAGCCTGTTCTGCGAACTTGGAGGGCTCCTGGAAGAAACACCAAAGTGTGGCTCCTCCCCTGGAGTTTCAACTCTCAAATTTATTCACAGCAACCGCTGGCCAATTACACTGTAGGCTTTCCTACCCGGTGCTGGTCCAGAGCAGGTTTCTGGCCCAATTTCTCTTCTGGGAAGTTGAGATTCTCTGTATATACTGGTCTGTCCCTCCAATTTGGGGGACATTGGCTTTTTCTTTAACTTCAGTCTCTGGCAGCCCTGTGAAGAGTGGTTGATTTTCAGTGGATGAGAGAGACAACTTCCGAGCTTCGTTACATACTGAAAAGGAAACAGAAGGTTCGCTAATGGAATCTTTAACAATGTCCTACAGTTTTAATCATATAGGAAGTAGCATAGTAATGGAGAAGAACGTTGGACCAGGATTGTTACACTACTTGCTCCACCTCTCCTGAGCACTTCACTTAAAGCTTTCTCATCCACAAACTAGCAGCACCTCCATACTCAAGAACTTGGTAGAAAAGCACATCTCGGGCCCCACCCAGAACTCCTGAGTCAGAATCCACTTAAAACAGGATCCAAGGGAGCTCACATGTATATGAAAATCTGAAAAGCTCTGACCTGAAGTTACTTCTGACTTTTGAGCAGTCGTTTATTACTTTGGCTCCCAAACTACGCACTGAGGTATCCCGGACCACTATGGTGAACCCATAGGGATGCTCTGGGATATTTTAAATTTTCAAGGGAAATGCAGCAACATCTGTCCAACTCCATGCGAACTACTAGCTTGAGACAGTTCGGTGTCAACGTTAAATTGCTGCATTCCTTGTGAGGATGTCATATCAATATGAAGCTAGGATTTCAGTGGCGATAAAATATTAGTACTTTGTGAAAAAAAATGTGGTACAAGCAATAAGTTGTCTGTGTCTTATCTGATTCTAAATCTGAGACATTGTGCAGGGTCCAAAGGTGCTAAGTTGTTAGGATACCATTAAAAAAATAGGATACCATTATTAAATTGTTTGAATCTGGCTATATAATAAATAGAACTGTTTACATTTCTCTTTCAGCCTAGGAGTGCTGACACATCGACAGCACTATGAACTGAGGATATCTAGGAAGCCCTGGTTTAACATTTGGAATTACTTCTCTTTTACTTGATTTCTTTTTTTTTTTTTTCAGTTGGAGTCTCACTCTTTTGCCCAGGCTGGAGTGCAGTGGCATGCTCACAGCCACCTCATCATCGACCCGCTGGGCTCCAGCAATCCTTCTGCCTCAGCCTTCCAAGTAGCCAAAACTATAGGCGGTCTCTACCATGCCTGGCTAATTTTTTGATTTTTTATCGTAGAGACGAGGGCTCACCATGTTGCCCAGGCTGGTCTTGAACCCACGGGCTCAAGCAATCTTCTCACCTTGGCCTCCCAAAGTTTTGGATGACAGGCTTGAGCCACCACGCCCGGCTCTTTCTTGATTTCTGAGTGCATTAAATAAGCTAAGGTATGATAAGTCCCCGTCCACTGAATATCAGTTCACTTCATTTTGCCCCTATTCAGTCTACTACTTTTCCTGTTGAACTTCTACATTCTTTAAAGACATGTACAAAGCCATCACACCAAGGTCAATGACCCCAAGGTCAACGAACCCTGCCAGCACCTGTTCACAATGCCATAATCAATTTCCCTACAATGTTATGCCTATGTGTGTACCACACCCTACCGATTTTTATTTATCTTTTATTTTTAGAGATAGAGTCTCACTCTGTCACCCAGGCTGGAATGCAATGGCATAATCAAAACTCACTGCAGTCTCTAGCTCCTGGGTTCAAACAATTTTCTCATGTCAGCCTTCTGAGTAGCTAGGACTACAGCCATGCCACCATGCCTGGCTAATTTTTTTTTTTTTTTTTTGAGTTGGAATCTCACTCTGTCACCCAGACTGGAGTGCAGTGGCCGCTCCCGGCCACCGCAGTCTCGACCTGCTGGGTTCTGGCGATCCTTCCCCCTCAGCCTTCCAAGTAGCCGGAATTACAGGCATGCGCTACCACGCCCGGCTGATTTTTTGATTTATTGTGGAGATGAGGTCTCGCCAAGTTGCCCAGGCGGGTCTTGAACCCGCGGGCTCAGGCAATCCACTCACCTCGGCCTCCCAAAGCGCGGGATTACAGGCTGAGCCACCAAGCCCGACCTAATTTTTTTTTTTTTTTTAGTTTTTGTGTGTGTGTTTGTAGAAAATGGATCTTGCTGTGTTGCCCAGGCTGATCTTGAACTCCTGACCTCAAGCAATCCTTCCACCTCTGCTTCCCAAAGCACTGGGATGACAGGCATGAGCCCCTGGCCCACTCTGCTGTTTACAAACACAGTTTTTGCATACATAGTCTTTGAGTTTTCACAGCCTCACAGGAGAGCCAAGTAAGGTTTTATTTGTTCATTTTATTCTTTATGGCTGCATAATATTTCATCGTGTATATGTAACACATTTTCTTTATCCAGTTCACTTTCGATGCGCAGCAGCGTTGGTTCCATGTTTTTGCTCTTATGAATAGTGCTGCAGTAGATAGGCATGTGCAGGTGTCTTTTCTGTAAAGTGATTTATGTTCCTCTAGGTATATTCCCAGGAGCGGGATTGCTGGATTGTATGGAAGCCCAATTTTTAGTTCTTTGGGGTTGTCACAACACTACTTTCCATAGAGGCTGAACTAGCTTACATTCCCACCAATAATGTAGAAGAGTCCCCTTTTCTCCACAGCTGTGCCAGCACCTGTTGTTTTTTGACTTATTAACGGTAGCCATCCTTACCGGAGTTAGATGGTATCTCACTGTAGTTTCGAATTGCATTTATCTGATGACTAGTGAGGATGAGCTTTCTTTTGTGTATCTGTTGGCTGCTTGTATGTCTTCCTTTGAGAAGTGTCTGTTCATATCCTTTGCCCACTTTTTTTTTTTTGAGTTGGAGTCTCACTCTGTCACCCAGACTGGAGTGCAGTGGCACACTCCTGGCCACCGCAGCTTCGACCTGCTGGCTCTGGCGATCCTTCCTCCTCAGGCTTCCAAGTAGCCAGAACTACAGGTGTGAGCTACCACGCCTGGCTAATTTTTTTTATTTATTGTAGAGACAAGGTCTTGCCAAGTTGCCCGGGTGGGTCTCAAATCCACAGGCTCAGGCAATCCACTTGCCTCAGCCTCCCAAAGTGCTGGGATTACAGACTGAGCCACTGAACCCGGCCTGCCCACTTTTTAATGGGATTGGTTTTTTTTTTTTTCCTTTCAATTTGTTTGAGTTTCTTGTAGATCCTGGATGTTAGGCCTTTGTCTGTTGCATAGCTTGTAAATATTTTTTCCAGTTCTGTGGGTTGTCACTTTACTCTTTTGATGGTTTCTTTTGCTGTGCAAAAACTTTTTAGTTTGATCATCGTCTTCTCAGCAACTTGGATGCAGCTGGAGACCATCATAATAAGTGAACTATCACAGAAACAGACTGAATACCGCCTGTTCTCACCCATGAGCAAGTCTTGAACACTGGTCACACCAGCACAAGGATGAGATTAGCAGATGCTGGACACTGCTGGGGGGGAGGAAGATGGGACAGGGGCACATGACAATGGGTACCAGGTCCACTATCAGTGGAGAGAGGGCCAGCAGAAACCCACACTTCACCTGCATGCAAACTACTTCTGCCATAAATCCCCACTTGTACCCCACAACTCCAAAAGAAAAAAAAAAGAATTGCTCGTCAGTCTGGCAGTGGGGAGGGCACTCTGATCTGAACAGAGTGGAACTGCACAGGTGCTAAAGAAAGTCTGCTGGTAACAGATTCAAAGAGAGAGAGAGAGAAGACAAGAACTGGGATAAGAGTTATGGAAAACTCTTTCAAGGATGCACAGCAAAAGACCTGTGAGAAATGGGAGATGAGAGATTTTGCAACATATACAGATACTGCTTTAAATGATCCAGTGGAGGGGAGAAAAAAACTGATGATGCAAGTCTCCATAAAATGGCTTTAACAAAGTCTGCCTGATGGGATACCATTGGAATAAGGTGGCTGATGTTTGTCCAAAGGTAGTAGGTTTATTCATGTCATTTTTCCTTATTCTTTTTTTTTTTTTGAGTTGGAGTCTCACTCTGTCACCCAGACTGGAGTGCAGCGGCTGCTCCCGGCCACCGCAGCCTCGACCTGCTGGGCTCCGGCGATCCTTCCGCCTCAGCCTTCCAAGTAGCTGGAACTACAGGCGCG